>JASXSY010003234.1:0-33515 GCA_034509805.1 Sipha maydis
GTTCTTTTTGGATACATAAGCTATGACTGCAAGTTTTCTTAATGCAAGTGCAACACTTGAATCGTTTGTATAACTAAATTGTAACCCATTTGATTTTACATACCCCGCCAAATGATTTGGATAATTAAATAAACACTTTTTAATGTTAATCGATGAAAATATGTATTTTTAAGCATTCGTAGCATCTTTTTCAAAATAAAACATCATTGATTTAGGATAAAGCTATACTTTTAAAAATATTAACGAGATAACATTATGCCTCAATGAATTTAATCGACCCCCATATATTTTCACATTATACTCTACGAACTTCCAAATTATTTTATTTTATTTTTCTCTTTATTTTTATAAAAAAAATAATTGAAATTGATTGACTTTCCATTTTTTTAGTTTATAATATACTCGAATAACAGAATGTATATAGATCATATCTAGAGTTACTGTGTTTTCAAGTTTCTGCTATAGTTGCAGATTACACGATAATATGTACACTGAAGCATTGGTACTTAAACGAATTGCTTGTGTTATGAATATGAGACAAAAACTGAAAATATTAGGCACTCATTCCCTCATTTTGTTGTTTTCATTAATTATAATTTCTATTTGTCTACATTCAACGAGAAGTTGTTTTACAGTTCGTTGTACCAACTGTTCATACATTGTTCTTTGTAGTCATATGTAAAATATACGTATCCTATTATTTCCATAATATATATTATAGTAATAATAATAATATTATAATTATTATTTTTGTTAAAATAATTATTATAGATTATATTATATATATATATTATACCTTGTATCCTGTTCACTTTCAAATGATTTTATTTAGTTTTAAATGTTCCAGCTTCTTCCAACGTTAAATTTTTCATTCAATTTTCTCTATGTTTAATGTAATTTTTTCTTCACACTAATAAACATTTCCTTATAATTTCAACACTAATAATCCTTGTGATTTCAAAAGCTAATTACTCTTAGGTCGATATTCACCAATTTCTTTGCCACTTTGTCCACTTTCTTCTTCTTCTTAATACTATCGTAAATTGGTACCCAAGCACTACCGATATTTTCATAATTCTTTTCATAATATATGAAAATTATTTTCTTCCTCATTGTTGATTTAATTTATAATATAGCTTATAAAGCTAAGTAATGTATGCGATTCATTGCCGACGTTTTGTCAGTTATATATGTGTTTCATAACTGAATATATAATAAGTATTGCCAATATTTTGTTAGAGTATGAATTTAAATTATTTCACTATTTTTTTGACGGGTAATATTATTTATAATATTATTATAATTTAGTTCAATATTTGCTATTACGAAATGTACATTAAATATAAATAAATAAATAATTTATTTTGATTTATTTTTCTCACAGTTAAGTATACGATTATGTTATATTCAAGGACTACGAGAATAAATTTTAAATATTTTATGATAACATGTTACATTCCTATGAACTTTTTCAAATAAAATTTTTTGTATTAAGGATTTTTTGTCACCATTTTTTTATTCTAGGTCATTTCTAAAAATTATATTTTATTCGTTTTATATAAGCACAATCCATTTAAAACTTTTTTAGTTCAAAGAATAACATCTTTCTGTACTTATTAATTTCTAATTATGGAATGACCAGTTATCTATTTTTTACCTTATTAGCCAACTTAGAGACTGGTTTCGGAACTCCTAGAAGTTCTACTAATTAAGATATATGCTTCGCCTTAAAAATATTTATATATTATAAAAAATAAATAAATATACATACATACATTTTTGTCTGAGTAAAATAGTTATTTTATTTATTTATTAATAATTAACGCCCAATGGGCACAGAGAACATTAAAATACACACATATATATATATATATATATATATGTATACATGATAAATATCTATAATAAAAAATTGGAAATCTGGTTAGTTACACCACAGAATAACCAGAAGGCTCACTTATTTAGAATTACACGGGTTCTTATGGGGGATAGATTTGCAACACCTGTTGGGATATCAGTGTAGCCTGTACATAGATAATAACCAATTGTACAACCACAGAATATTATGTGGTCCCGTATTACAACTTATTGATACAATAAATATTGCACATCATTTTATTGTATAATAATGTTTAAGTTAAACTAAAAAAAAAGTTTAACTTTTAACGCTACCCCATACTGATATACATCCCAATACTGAACACCTTGAATGAATCAACTCATTTATAGACAGTCCTCTTCCAATGTCACTTCCAGCAAAACATACCTCACCAAGTGAAATCAAATTTCTAATAAGTAAATTAAAAGAAAAAAAAGCACCCGGTTATGATCTTATTACCAACAAAATTCTAAATAATCTACCGAAAAAAAACAATAATCCTTATAACTTACATATTTAATTCCATGTTACGGATTTCTTACATTCCATCGATATGGAAAGTATCAACAATAATTGTTATTCCTAAGCCCAACAAACCCAAGAATGAAATCACGTCTTATAGACCTATAAGTTTACTGTCAACTCTTGCCAAATTATTTGAAAAAATCATAAGATTAAGACCAATACTCCAAACCTTCAACATAATTTCACATTCCCAATTTGGATTCAGAACGGGTCGCTCCACTGTACACCAAATTCACAGACTAACTGATCAAATTTCATCCTCATTTGAAAAAAAGCAATATTGCCCGGGAGTATTTTTAGATGTAGTCCAGGCGTTCGACAGGGTATGGCACAAGGGTCTATTCTTTAAATTAAAAATGTTCTTACCTGCCCCGTACTTTGTGATAATATGTTCATATTTAGAAAACCGTACTTACACAGTCAGGTATGGTAACTCTGTCTCGTCATTCTACCCAATTAAAGCAGGAGTTCCCCAATGTTAAACCTTTCTCCTGATTTATTTAATGTTTACACGGCTGATATTCCTACAACCCCAAATACTGTTATGGCCACCTATGCTGACGACACTACAATTCTCTCACCTGGTAATGATCCTGTAGAAACTATACATTTTTTACAAACACATTTAGACTTAATAGACAAATGGTCATCCAACTAGAGAATCAAAATTAATCCTGACAAATCAATTTATGTTCCATTTACACTAAAAAAGTCCATACCCCTTCCCCTCTATTTTCAAGGAATACAAATCCCAATATCCTCAGAAGTAAAATACCTCGGCGTCCTAATTGACAAAAGACTGACCTGGGGTCCTCATATCAAGTCAAAAAGAAAAATTTTCAATAGTCGACTCCACTTACTTCGCCCAATTCTGAAATCAAAATTACCTTTCCACATAAAAATAATCATCTACAAATCCTTATTACGGCCTGTCTGGGCTTATGCTATCCAAATCTAGGGATGCGCTAAACCATGTCAAATACGTACCCTCCAAGCCTTCCAATGTATCACTCTCCGAATTATCTCTTCCGCACCTTGGTACGTATCAAATTCCACACTCCAAAATGACTTCCAAATAGAAACAGTAAATCAATTAGCCACAAAACATTATAAAAAATTTCACTCTAAATTAAAATGTCACTCTAACCCTTTAATCGCTGGACTTGCTTCCAACTCACTTCCTAGTAATTCCCCACGCCGTCTAAAGAGAAATTGGTGTCGTGATTTATTAAATGATTGATGGGTCATACCATTTAATTATATTAAGTCAATAATTAATAAATAATTAAAATAACGTTGGGTTCTATCACTGGATGGCCTCCCTCCTCATGTGTTCATGTTGTAAAAAAAAAAAAAAATGTACGTATGTGTTCAAATTTACTTATTATGCCTATTGTAGCATAGATTAAAAATATTCTAATTAAAAATAAAAATAAAATAAAAAAACTCTTAACGCTTTAAGCAATAAAATATTTTAACTATTTATAGTCACATAAATATTATTTATTTTGTCATGGTAAAACATTAATTACACATTTTTATAAATACATTAATACATAATACTAAAACTACAATATTTTAAAGAAAAATTTTTTTTTTTTTAAATATTATTGATTTTTACGAAATTTTGTGTTGACTTAATATTATTGTGATTCATTTAAATTTTGACTATTTGTAATATTATATTGTATGAATATTGATAATATATTTGTATATTTTGTAATATTGTCATTTTAACATTAAATTATTCATTTAAAATTAATGTATTTAGATTATCAAAGTATGTCGGGGACCGAACGTCCTATGGCTAATAATTTTCCCGGACGAAACGTCTTATCTTAAAAGTTGCCGGGTACAAAACGTCCGTGGACTGATTTTTTGTCGGGGAAGAAACGATGGGCGCCAAATGTCCGCGATTCGTTTATCTATAGTGATAACATCAAAAATGTGTAGATTCAGTTTCAGCAGCAAAAGATAATTTTTAATTATTTTCAAATCCTGGCCACACTGATATCCCAAACATTTTGCACTCATTTTCGAGTTCTCATTAAGTGAGCCTTCTGGTTATTCTGTGGTTACACCACTTATAACTCAAGAACGCTGGACCGATTTTGATGATTTTTGATTTGTTGGATTCGTTACATTTGCTGCTGATTTAATTAGATCAACCAGATCGATTTTTTTAAAAAGTATTGAAAAGTTGGATTTTTGACTAGCCAAAGTACCAAATAGATTCACTTTTCTTTCAGAAAAGTTGCTACATAAGGCAATCGAAGCATTTTTACTGCCCCAAATCGTGTCGACAGACACAAAAATAAAAAAAATAAAAAATAAAAATAAATAAAAATAAAAAATAAAAAATACACATCATTGTAAAACCAATAGATTCCATCACTCCGTTCAGAATCTAAAAAATAAATATTATATGTACAATGCTATCGAAAGTGAAAGTATTAGTAAGCACGTAGTTGAATAATAAATATATAAATAATAATTAAATAATCATAATAAATATGCACAATTAATTATTTCACAAACTACACAATAAAATATTTCAATATTAGAATTCTAATGTCAAAATAGATACCATTGGATAAATTTGAATAAGATACTTACTACATTTTATTAAGAAATAAAATAAATATATATTTTAAATAGTGAATTTAAAAAAAATACGTATATAATTTATTAAAACAGAATTAAAATAAAGTTGATTAGTATAACTTTCGTAACAATTTACATACACACACACACACACACATACACACACACACACACACACATATATATATATATATATATATATATATATATATATATATATATATATATATATATATATGTAAATATAAATATTTTAATTCATTTTTTATTAAAAACGTATTACAAATTTTTATATGATGTACGCTTACACTAGTCATCGAAATACATCTGATGTAGAAAATGCAAAATTCTGAATCATTTCAAGCAAATGGAATTTAAAATTGTTGAAAATGTACTGAATAGTAAGACAGGTATAACTTGATATCCCTTGACATACGTACCATAGAAAAAAATTTAACTTTTAGTACAACGTTTTTCATTTTCCAGGGTAAAAAGGTGATTTCCCCGTCGCCCCTATAAGTAATACTGGGATAAATTAAGGCCATTGAGGTATAATTGAGGGCACTATAGGAACAATAAGGTAAGAACGGAGTACAATCGATGGACAACGGTTTTGACCCGAAATTTGAAGGTGGAACTGGGTTCAAGCATCTCTCCAGCACCCTCAAAACTAAAACAGGGATAACTTAAAAACTGTTGAGGTACAAACGAAGGGACTAGAGGTACAATCAGTTATAAACGAGGTATAAACTATTGGGACTGGACCAGACCCGAAATTTGAAAGTAGGGGTTCTGGGGAAATGGACCTAACATTTTCCCGTATCCCGTACACTCATCCACAACACATAACACATCGCCAATCATTACACGTATCTGTCATTCTGTCGCCTGTGTATCGTTTGTGAGTAGAAAGTAGATTCTGAAAACTGAAGTAATATAATATATAGATTAGTCATTACATTAGGTATTTTTATAATTCTGACTTTTGATTTCAATTTATAAATTATAATAGAAAATAAAATAAAAATAATTCAACTTGAGTGCCTTAAGTGTGGTGGTATGTTTATTTTTATTCCAATTCCAATACTCAAGCTGATTTCACATTAGAATCATTTTATCGATAAGAATTTAGTCAGATTTAAGATATTTTAATACATTTGATGGCAGAAAATTTGAAGTCTTGTTTTTCTTCAGTGCAACCTATCTACCGAAAGAGTAGATATTAAGTATTTTTAAGTTTGTAAAAAATTATTTGCGAAGAATAATGACTTATGAATGATTAGAAAATGTAATGGTACTGAACTCACCCAAGGATATTCTAGATGAGATTGACATGACAGCAATGATAGAAAGTTGGGCAACCCTTAAAGCACGCCATATAAATGTATAAACTATACATTATAGTTGACAATTATTGTAAAAAAATTGTTATTATATTTATAATATTCTATAGAATGTAAAAACTTGGTGCATGGTCAAATTATTAATTTGATTATTTTACTTTTTACCTTTACTAACATTTTAACAAAAATCATATTCCAACAGGTACCTAATCAATAAACATAATGATAAATAATAATATACATATAACTAAATATATATTGCATTTGTTTTTAGACTAAACATGCATAATATGTATTTGATTTATAAGAAAAAATTATTTTAGAATTGTATTTGTTATTATTGCTCCCGCTTTACATTTTTTTTCAAGTCCACAAAGATGGTATTTGGAGTCGGCAATTTTGGTATGAGCACCCCCCCCCCCGTCAATTTTTTCTTGACCCGGCCCTGGTTCTATATAGTCATGCTTTATGGTATAATGCTTATTAGATTAAAAACTAGTTTAAGAAGTCAAAATGAACAGGAAAGATTGACTAGTTTGGCATTGTTGCATGTACATTGCGATATATATTTAGATACATGGAAAATAATAGATCGATATGCAGAACAAAATCACTTTAAAGAATTTGTTTTAAAGAATAATAATAAATAATTACTTGGTACTTAATTAAAAGATTATACTTAAATATTTATTATTATTATTAATTAAAGGTTACATAATATATATATATATTATATGTATCTTTTTTTTACATATAAATAATTTGTATGTATGAAATTTGCAGATTGACCAGCAAGAAGTTGATTTTGCATATATTATTGTTTTTTTTTTTAAAAAAATATTTTATCGAAATCGCACTCCCCTAAAAACAGAACTAGAGACGCCCTTAACCAGAGTTCACAAAAAGGATTTTCACATTTGCTATAAATAAATACATATTTCATTAACAGGTTAATTATGGTTAACTATATATAGTTCGATATGTTTCTTGGTTCTGTCTAGTTTTAAAATATTTTAATAATTTATAGTCAGGGCCGTCGAAAGCTTTTGAGGGCTCCGGGACTGTTCGGTTCTAGGCCCCCTTACACTTGTTTGGCCAAGGTACATATTATTTGTACATACTATAATAAAATAAAAATATTAAAATTTGCATCTAATGTTACGGCGAATGATATTATAAAATAATTTTGAATAAAAAGCTAAAACGACGGGCCCTTTCAGAGGTACGGGCCCCGGGGCTCTAGCCCTCACTGCCCCACCCTCTCGCCGGCCCTGTATATAGTCATTCATTTTTACTACATTATTGCTATACATTTTAATTGTTCTTCCACAACAAAAATTACTTCTTATTACAAAAGTGTAACAATTTCGCGTCAAGACGAGTATGAATCACAATCGCGTTTTAGATTAAATGTGTGATGTTAAATTTATACCAACGAGTGTTGTTTATGTTCTCTTTTATTTTTAATACAATCAAAACGTATTTATTCTTTTGTCACGTTATTAAGAGGACGTGATACCACCAATTTTGAAGTGTAAAAACATCCTTACAGAGAATAGTGATAACTCGAACTAAATTGGATTTAGAAAAATATGTTTAATTTGTGAAAAAAATATTTAGATAATATAGATATAATAAATAATAAATTTATAATAATATATAATATATTATAATTAATTCATCAATAATATTCTATCCTACAATAATATTTATACATGTAGCACATTATTTACATAATTTATTTAATTATCTATACTTTACATTTTGATATATACTCATTTAAAATATTTCAGTATAAAATAATAATGCTTACCTATCTAAAATAAGACATCCAGTTTTTCTAGTTATCATTAATATTTTATTGGTTTTTATGAATTGGCTTTAAGTGCTAAAAATATATTGGCTTTAAATAAAAAAAAATTGAATACTGCTTATAAGTTGTGAATATTATATAATAAAATAAATATAGTTTTAGTTGGCTTAAATTCAAGCGAAACCCAATAATTTAGCCTAGAAGTGTCACATACACCTGAATCTTACAATATTAATGTATAATCTGTCCTTGGATTATAAATCTTGTTATTTTCAACAGAAAATTACATTTCATTAGTATATTAATTTGTTTTATTTTTTTTTTTTATGAACATTATAAATTTATCATGCATATATTACGCATAATATATTTTTGTAGATATTACAGTACAATCTTTTAAATACATTAACAATATGTCACATGCAACATGAATAGCTGCCAATTTCTAGTATTTATCCTGCTATGAAAAATAATCAAAAACTATAGTATTAATTACCTAGTTTATTTTCATAGATTATTTACTATCAAATATTATTAAGTAATCATTATTATATTACTTTGTGAAAAGAATCTATATAATAATTAGTAATCGATAAAAAATTTATATTTATAGCCAATATTTATACACATATTAAATAAAATGTCATGAAGTTGAGAGTATACGGCGGTACACGCCGTATATCTTCTGATTGGAAGCTTATCGATTCCGCCGAAAATTTGTATATATTGATTCCGCTGAAGATTTATATATGTATATAAGAATATAACATATATATTATAATATTAAAACATTTTCGGATTTTGCAAATTATAATAATATTGTTTCCACCAGACGTCCATTTTCGGCGATCCTGACAAATTTTATTATTTGCTCAGCTGTGAACTTTTATTGATTATTTTAATGTACTCGTAAGATTGGTATATTATCATGGGTATAATATTACAAGTTGTATTAAATCCATAAGTTCATTATGTTCTGGTTCTTCGTGTTCAATACAACAAAGTATTATAGTACTATAATACTCTATTATTCGTACTATAGATTTACTCATCATAATCATACTTTAGTATCGTCTATAATATTATAGTCATGTAATCGTTTGTACGTTTTATTTTGTGGACTTTTGGTGCCTATATATTTATTTAAATTTTTATTTAATTAAAATTAACTTTGAAATCGTTTATAATGAACGCAAAAATAAATTTATTTTTTTTCTTACTTAGCTTCGTGCCACTGTACCATCGTGCTATATATGATATATAGTATATATAATGTAATGTGTACATAGTGATAATACATGTATATATATTTTCGGCGGAATCAATGTATAAAAATATTCGGCGCATTCAATCGATAGATTTCTTACAGGTAAAAAGACCTTTTCGACGGAGTCCCTTCTGATTATGATTGTATACTCTCTGTTGTAGTGAAATAATATAAAATTATATAAATATAGTGAAAAGAATTAAATTAAATGTTAAAGTAATAATACAACAATATTGATAAAAAAAAATTTGTATTTTTTATTTTTATTTGTTTACAATATGTACAAAAAAGAATATATATATATATATATATATATATATATATATCGATGGTTAAAAGGCCAAGTGTCGTAACCCACAAAAAAATAATTTTACAATAGACGCTTTAAACGTTTTATTTACCTATATAATCATTCTTTAACGTACTAGATAATTATTAATTTTTTCTGTGATATCTAATAATCAGTTATCTTTAGAATTGAACGTTTATAAGAGTTATTTGTATAGTTAATTTAGTTGTATTTATGACCTAGTTGAGGGTTACAACGTTTGACCATATAATATTTATGATTGAATTATTAATAGTATTGCTTTGTATTAGGGTTACTGCATTTGACATTGGTACATTTTGGTTACAGTACGTAATAGTTAATTAAATGTAGACATTATTGTTTAGTAAAAATGTTTACAATATATACATATTTTTAAAATTATAAGCTAGTGGATAAAG
The DNA here is from genome assembly GCA_034509805.1 of Sipha maydis. Taxonomy (NCBI): domain Eukaryota; kingdom Metazoa; phylum Arthropoda; class Insecta; order Hemiptera; family Aphididae; genus Sipha; species Sipha maydis. The sequence goes on from JASXSY010003234.1 coordinate 10,161, forward strand.
TAAATTAAAATGTAATAATAATATTATTTTGATAGGGATATTTTATATGCGTATTACTATTTATAATAACAATAATAATATTAGATCAACCAACAATAGCCGGTTTTGGTTTTCTTGTCATTTATGTGTTTAAACGGAAGATGAGGATGATAACAAACCTGATTTAATAGTTTTATATTTTGTTTTCTTGTTATTTGAGGAACTAATTTAAATTTTTTTAAAAATGAAAACAAGTTGTTTTACATTATTAATTAAAATTAAAATTAATTAAAATTCTCGTGTCACAGTGTTAGTTATCGAACTCCTTCGAAATAACTTGACCGATTTTCATGAAATTTTCTGTGTATATTTGATAGGTTTGATAGGGATTATTTATATTATTATATTTATTTATATTTATTTATTAGTGGTTGCCATTGGTAATATATAAAATTAATATAATGAATTACCCGACGTTACAAGGTATCAATACAATAATATAATGATATATATAATTTTGAGGAATAAATTATAATAAATTAAAAAAATTAATGTTTGGTGTTTTGTTATTTGTTAATTGGCTCCCATGATCTTGGCTTCCATGGCTGAGTTGCACTTACTACAGTGAATTACACCAAATAAGAGTTGAACAATCATAATTTTTTTGTGATTTTTTCGAGCCACGAAGTGCACAGGATCAGCTATATTATATATAAATGAATGTTTGTGTGCAGATCTGTGGGAAGAAGATATGCTAATTTAAAAAGGGTAAAATTTGGTTTTTTTTATTCATCGGATTTTAGTACGTTAAGGTTAGGTTAGGATTATGTATTAATTGATTATATTAATCCGCCGTATTATGTCAAACTTGGTATAACTTTGATACTTTATTTGAGTTAAATCATACACTTACGTACAAACAGCACTAGGTCCGCGATCTACCACAGGTAGATTGCCTACCTGATAACTGCTGTGAATCAGAATTTTTATTCCGGGCAACAGAAAACTTAAATCTAGAACATCATCCACCGAATATTAAATACGAATTGAACATAGTATGAGTCATAAACATTTTAATTTTAAACTTTTTATAACTAAATAATCATATTTGTTTTTATTTTTGTTATATTATTGTAGCGTTGGTATTTATTTTTTAACTTTTAGATACAACATATCTGTTATTTAAGTTATAAATGTTTATATTGTATACAGGTAGGAAAATTTATAAAAATTATTAACCTAAGTTCAATTGAGTTAAGAAATTACAAGGTCGCTAAGCTAGAAGTCAATAGTTAAGAAATCATAAGTTTAAATTTAATATAGAAAAAAAATGTTGGTTTAACTGAGTTTAAAAAAATAACTCTTATCATAAATTACAGTATACATACATATACATTATTTAAACTGTAAACATCTCAACTAATAGTTTAACAAATAATCATTTTTATATCAACTAGCTATCGAAGATAATATATTACCATATTAAAATAATACAATTTTTTATGTAACATTTTTATTAAAAAATTAATAATGGCAACTCGTATAGTGTTAATTCAAATAAGTGTAAATTATCAAATTGATATAATAATCCAAAATATGTTGTAGAATAAATATAGTAAAAAATGAAAATTATCTATGTATAAAATAAAAAAAGAACCGGATGGGCCTCGCTCTGCTGTACACTTGGGGGTGGAGTGCGACTCTTCATAGGATAGGTCATTATAATGGATTTGTTAAATTTGAATTCAATGATAGGTATCATTGTATACGAAAAACGATTCTGAACGGAGATGATATGTTAGTCTAGAATATAATACATTGTTATTTATAAATATTGTAATAAGTATATTTTATTTTGAAACGAAAAATTTAGAAAAATTGTCTATAAATAAGTCAAAATATGTCAAAATACATTGAAAACTTAACCATGTATAGAAAACGTCAATATAAAGATTTGGTGATAATTTCAAGTTGTTGCGGTTTTTCGTTTTTGAGTTAGAACATTTTAAAAAAAACCGATATCTTTGTCAGTCTAGAATATTATACATTATATTATATTTTACATGTAATTTTATGTCAATATTCGCAGTTCAAACGCTTATAAAAAAAAGTTGTGCCTATGGATTTTAATAATTTTTGAATTAATTTAAGAACTACTTCTGTGGAATCTTCTATTAAATTTTCAAGTATTTTGTACGAGCCAAAATTTTTTTATCACCGATTATAAAAAAAAAGTGTAAAAAAATCGAATATTTTAAATGCCTATAAGTGGCTTAAAAATCAATATAATATTTTGAAAAAAATATGACATAAAGGAAATACCAATCTTAACAGCTGGTAGAAATTTCAAAAATCTGCGACTTATACTTTTTGAATTATAACAAATATTTAAAATCGTTTGAGAATAAATCACTATTTTATGCAATTTCGTAAATATTTTAATTTCAAACAGTCATAAAATTTTTTCCTCTAATTCCGGTAGAAATTTTTTTAAAGATTTTTGAAGAGTAGCTTATAGATAACCTAGTATTAAAATTTGAACCTTAAGTATGAACAGAAAAAATTTTATGAATTTTTATCTACAAAATAACTTGCAAATTATCGTGATTTTTACATTTTTCGTATAAATTGGAACTTTGAGCACTTATAAAAAAAAATTGTGACTTACGATTTTAGATTTTTTTTTATCAGTTAAGGAACAACTTATAAGAAACCTTGTATTAAATTTTCAAGATTTACTGGGCAGCCAAAAAAATTTTATCGTTATTTAAAAAAAAAATACTTAAAAAAATTGAAAATTTCAATTGTCTATAAATAGCTTAATAAAAGTCAAAATACTTTGAAAATTTAATGGTGTATAAAGAACGCTAATCTAAACATTTGGTGAAAATTTCAAGTATTTACATCGATTAGTTTTTGAGTTATAGCAAAATAAAAAATTTGATTATGTCGAAAACTGGTTTTGCGTAAAAACTCCCGTTTTTCCCAAATTTTTTTATGGTTTTTCCCGTCGCATTTAAAAAATATTGGAAATTTTTTACTTTTGACCCCCCAAAGTACCAAGTTGCTACATAAGGCAATCGAAGCATTTTTACTGCCCCAAATCGTGTCGACAGACACAAAAAAAAAAAAAAAAAGGAAAACACTCATCATTGTAAAATCAATACATTCTTCACTCCGTTCAGAATCTAATATGAATATTATATTAATCTTGCATACAGTACAAATATCGAAACGAATAATGTAAGTAATAATTATTATATATTGTTCGTTACCATAAAATAGTATAGTATCAAAGTAGAAAAGAACTAAGGTTATAAATTGACAAGTACAACGTTATTGACCTAGCTACATTACATTTAAAAAATTGTTTTTTTAATACAAGTTGAGTTTTTATAGTCATTAAAATAAATTAATATTTTACATAAATGCAAATTTATATCAGAAATTATATTTTTCATTATATTTATATATATTATTTATTTATTAGAAAAATAACAATATTATACTCGCTTACATATCATAACAGATATTCCCAACAAACTCTAATATATCTATTAATTTTAATTCAAATATATAAACACGCTACATGATATTATTTTAATATTTTTTTCTAACACCCTATTTTATATTGCACCGTGTAAACGTAATTTTGATGCTCATAGTCCCATTAATAGCCTAATACGTTATAGTAACAAACATCTATCCAACTTTGATTTCTTCTTCGGTGATGGTTTTAACCTGAAAACATGTTATTCGTTCCTTAATTATGTACTGTATATTAATCATAACTGAAAATATAATAAAACAAACGAAATTAAAATATTACCTAAATCTTATCTTTAAATGCTGAACATTTTCTACGTGTTCTTGCATATTAAATTGAATTAAATAAATGGCTTACCGGCTTCGTTTATACAATGCACTATGGTAATTCCGAATAATGGATCATTAATAATAATGATTCAGTTTTCGAATAATTTGATCAACTAAATTCCATGTACACAATATTAATTGGCATATTATATTAATTTGTTTTATGATTTTATCTGATACCACAGCGGATGACACGGAAATATTTATAAAGTGCATCGCGTAGATAATGTGAGACAAAATGCACCCACTAATTAATTCAACATAATATGCAAAGTATATTGTGTAAAAACGGGTTTATTTTAAACGAAAAAATCAGAATAATATTATGTGTGCAGGTACGTATAGACGTGTGTACCGAAAATACGCGTTTGTCGATTTGATATAGCGATTTGTAGTGTTTAACACATTTATTTAATTTTGTTTTCTTCCACTCGTACTTGACATTCATCGAGTACACGGTCATTTCTATAAAACTGGTTTTGATAATAAGTTTGCAAGCAACACACCGTTTCAATGTACTGCAGTACACCTAGACCTTCCGCCGCTGTTTGTGCCGTCGTGTCATTACAACAGTTCGTAGTAATAATATCAAAATAAAAATGATTTCAACCGAAGCTCGGAAGTTTATCCTAAGACTTCTCTTGGTATCCTTATGCGCGAACAACGCGATCTGTACGAATAATTTAGGTTGTTCATTAATTATTATCTTAGTTTTTATTGTAAGTGATTAATTTTAAAGAATTATCTCTTTTTTTCAGGCTGTAACAGCAACCAAAAGTTATACACCGAAATCGGATGTAAGCCCGTGTATAGCAATGGTTCGAGTTCATGTCCGGTGGTGTACGACTGTGGTAAATCGCTTCATAAGTACATCTAAAACGTATCGATTTAAACGAAATCAATTGTTTGTAGAAAACGTGTTCACAAGACCGAATAACAATTGTTATTTTAACGGAAACGTCTACGAGCCGGTAACCAAACTTTCTAAAGCCGATTCAGCTCTTAATCCATGTTTAACTGCTTGCTTCTGTGACCAACGGACATATGACAAGTAAGAAAATTAATCAGTACAGTGATGTATTTCGTAATTTAATGGTTAAGTTTTTTATTATAATATTTTTTTATACGAAGGCTATCAATTTATTTCACTTTATATATGATAAATATTTAATTAAACATGTTTTTCTTTTTTTGTAATAATAATTATTCAACTCAGCAGTTGTAATATTCGTTAATATTCACATTATTATTTGCAACGAGTGAAATAAACTAGACCTACAACTAGGTTTAATGCTTATGATAGTATTCATAGTACTTACTTCATTCGTGTAATCAGTGCAAGTCATCTCTGATTAGTCTATATTATACAATTTACTATGTATCATTAGTTTTCGAAACAACGTTGTGATTACTAGTAAAAAAACAAATAATGATCAAAATTATACCTCAACCTTTTTCTAAATTATATTTAATTAAAGTCATATTGTAATAAATATATATTAAATATGTATTTATTACAATATGAATATAAATTGTATATTCATATGTTTTAAAGTAACCAAACGCTAACATCATTGAGAACCGTTTCCGAGTAGATACAGCGATATGATATAAATACAGCGACTTAACATTGATTTTCAATTTCAAACGAAAACAGTTCATCTGCAACCATAAAATTGATTTGCAACGAATCGAGAGGAGTAGGACACAACGTATAATTTATATAACGACGTATATACTTCATAATTTTTGATATAGTTTTTACCATAGCATAATATTAATGTCAATTAATAATAGTAATATTCAATAAAATCACTACAAAAACGGTTGCTATTTCTCGACTGAGTTTTGATCAAATAATGAAACGTAAAATAAATATTGAATAATTACAAGATTTATATTAATAACTCCTATCTCGTTGTTGTAGTGTGACCACAACTTCATTAACATGTGCCAATGTCGAATGCCCGTCGTTCTTTACACGATTAATGGAACCGTGTTACTATCAATACGACAAAGATTCGTGCTGCGAGATTCGAAAATACTGTCGTAAGTACATCAAATATGAAATTTAAATGTAATAAATACTACTTTCAGAATTTTGAGAACATTTTGAAACCTAAAAAAAATCATTTTGCACTCAACTCAATTGTTCTGCATAGAATTTACATATTTTCAAATAAAATACTCTAAAAACACGTAGGCCTTCGTGTTTAATATTTGTGAATAGTTTATAGCGTGGACTATCCTTTTTTCTCGATTTAACATTAAGGCTTGAGTTTAAAACGATAACAATTATTTTTTAGCTGAAGAAAAAGCCCTTGTACATGAATGCACATATAATGGTAATGTTTACAAAGACGGTCAACGTTTCTACGTCGATGATTATCTACAATGTGTATGTTCACCTGAATTTAATGGTAAGATAAAGTTGTTGTAAGATTTACCGAAATAATTTATTTACAGTTAGATCTTAGGTATAAAACTAGTTATACACATATAACGTCACTAAATTATATCTATGCTTTGACTGTACAATGTTCTTTTTTATTTCACGAGAAAAATTACTTATAAAATGTCACATAACTTTATGTTTATTTTTTATCATTTATCACAAGAAAAAATCTTTACACAACATTATAAACAATAAAATACAATTACTATAACTTTGAAAACTGTACAAGAAATGTAATTCGTCCAATGATTCTGTCATTGAGAGTCAAAACATAATACGTGTGAAATAAAAAATGTACAAGAGAATGGTTTAAAAAAAATCAACGATCAAAAATCAAATAATATAGATCAGCGGTTCCCAAGCGGGGGAGGGGGAAATTCCCCCCAGGGGGCATTTAAAGTTTGCCCGAGGGGAATATTCTGATGATGGAATTACGAAAATAATTATGTTATTTTACAATGTGTAAAATTGAAATCACTATATTAGTTTTCAGATTATCAGGCATCGATAAAAATTATATATTAGGTATAACAATAAAGTCAAAGCTTGATATAATATATAGTTATTTTGTATGTTTTATTTGTATCGCTCACAAGAAAAAAAAATCGTTTAAACTCTAATTTAAGAGAGGGGGAGTGAGATTTTAGTAAAATTACAAGGGGGGCGTAGAATGAAAAAGGTTTGGGAAATACTGATATAGATCGTAAAAAATAATGATAAATTTTATCAATAGAAATATGGTAATTTTCATAAATCAGTAACTATTAGGTTTTGACAAAAGAAAAAAAAATACATCAATTTTATTAAGTGAAATATCATATAATGCCAAAAAATAATTTGTCATCCTATGAGAAATATAATTTATAGTTGTTGCTATAACTTCTTTGAGTTAAACAATACTTACCTTACATAATCTCAAAATCAAATTTTTGCACATATCATGTTTTAGCTCTTAATCTCAAAATTATTAGATATTGATCGAGTGTGTACAAAATAATACAGTAATATTTCGATTTAGGTACGCCCAGCGACAGTTCATGTAGAAAAGTTAGTTGCAAATACGAAATTCTGTACTTGGAAAATATTTTGAAACGAAGCGCTCCCGTTTATTTCGAAAAAGTAGATGGATGTCCTGTCGATTGGTATCATCGTAAGTCCAAATATTGTCTTAGCGATACTGTCATTGATGATTCATCTAATTATTAACATGATGCGTTTGCGCACATACTCGTTTTATTTCATTTTCCAGCACGGTATGATGTCGGCACCGTAGATGTTACCTCTACCAGTAAGTCCAGTGGTCCTGAGTGCAAATATGGCGAACTGAGTCTTTCGATAGGCCAACAATTAAATATCAGCCAACAATCGGACTCCGATACGTACACAACAACGTGTTCATGTAATATTCCTCCGTTAGTGACCTGCGTCAAAAAGGCGAAAAAAACCATTTAAAAACTAATGCGTAGGTACATTGCGTGAAATGTAGTACTTACCTAGATAATTGGTATATATGCTGCAGACGTAAATGGTATAGATAAGATTTTAAGTTAATAATTTAAATATACATTTATAAATAATTAATTGTTTTTGTATAGTCATTTATGAAGGGGAATTATCTTCGTAAGATCGTTTTCGTGAATCACATGTAATAAAACAATAACGTAAATATTCATAATTAATTTTTTCTATAAGTACATGAAAAGTATAGTTGGCTATATAATTTATTCGTTTCATAAAATAAACGGAAAACATGTACTTATTTTCAAACATTTTATTTTATAAAATATTTTAAATTGAATGTTTACAAATTTCGTTCCCGTTTCTCCTTATCGATTATCATAAGATATAGTAATAAAAATGTCACCACCGATAGCACTGTTTAAAGGACAAAGTACTTGGTTATTAAAGATTTCCCACAATTTTCATAACTCGTCCCTTATACCAGATTTTACGATCTCATTGACCTCCTCCTCCCCCCCATCGTAATTATTCAATTCACCTGTAGCGGGATATAATTTATACGAGTTATAGTACATACAGCAGACGAAAACTGTGTTATTTTTTAGCGAATTCGGGCGTTAAAATAAGAAAATTTTGCATAATTTTGCATTGAATTCCGCTAACTACTATATAGAATGTGTTTCTAGTCCAATTTTACTTGAAAAAAAAACGAGCAATTATCCACAATCACGCATTTCTTCTATTGATTAATATTTTTTTTAATTTTAAGTAGGAAATATGATCATAAATCGTGTGAAAGAAAGGGAGGTAGCTTAATGCCTCAAATTTTAACGACCTTAACAAATATTTCATGTAAATGAATGTAAATACTTTAATAATTTTAACCTCGTCCTATATAATACCCTGAACCGAGAATTTCATGCAACAATTTTAAAACAAGGCATCAAACACAAAGATGGTTCAGCCTATAAATGATCTTCTCTTGATGTATTTTTTAACAGATATCATCCAATTATCCTAAACGTGTAGTAAAAAAAATGTACAAGCTTGAAAACAATATCGTCCTGTAGCTATTTCTATTTATTTATTTATAGTTATTAGAAGCCTTTTAGCTCAAAAAAGTTAATTTAAAGCAATTTGCATGTACCATAAAATTTGAAAATGCCGGCATTTAATCCAGAAAAATTATTTTTACATAAAAATATTTTATTTTGGAATACGTCGAAACCAATGGTTTTTATTTATACTTAATTTAATTTTTTTCCTTTAAGATAATCTGCATTGGGTGATATTATATCTTATAATAACCATCCATCGTTCAAAATAGTGTTTTGGATTCAAAAATATATCATTTAATTCAAATTATACACCGATGGCTGTTGGTTTAGAAAAAGAAAATGATACGAGTACAACTTGTGAGTTGCAATGACTTCCACTCGAAATATCTAACCTGCTTCTTTTGAACTGTCTTAAACATCTTTCTATTTTAATATTGTACAATGTGCCACACAAACAGATATTTAATTTTGTTATACTTTATATAAAATATTTAAAAGGTCAAAAAATATTTTAATTACTTAATTTACATATTATATATTAGCCGTAATTTTCTTGTTTTAGTCTCTAATTTATTCAGGATATCATCAGAGTGTAACATTATACCCCAGTGTATATTCATCATTACCAAACCATTCAGTCTGCTTTCACACGTGATGTATCACAAATATGTTTTTATAATTTATAATGTTAAAAAATATCGTTCACAACTAGCAGTTATAACTGAGAGAGTTGATATAAAATCTGAAAAAGTTTAAATGTAGAAGGAAAAATTGAGATATTACATTTTTGAAGTGCGTCATGAGCATTTTTCAAAAATCTTGAGTTCCTGCAAATTGTCGCCATGTTTTAATTTCACTCGCAGCTGCTAACACACTGCAATCTAAATGTGACAAGGCTCCTATGGAGAAGCGGTTGTCCTCGATTGGCGACTGCACTTACGTGCTTTTAGATTCAACCCAGAAGTAAGTTAAAGTTGTATTGCAGTACGGGTGACCACAACGATTAAATGCCACATGTTAAATAAATAGATATATTAACAAAAAAATCGTGCCATTAACGTTTGTAATAATGATAATAATATATATAAAACAATGAGGCTTGCTGTCGAGATACAAAAAAAATGTACAAAAGGTTATTAAAAAATATAATATAACTGCGCGTCACCGAGTGCGAACGCTCATACCTCGGTCGGCTTGAGATTCGTTTGGTTACGCCCACGCGACCGTGCTCAAGGTACGTGCGACAACCACCAAGACCAATAGATGATCCCTTGGGCAGAAACGGATACTGTTCCTCTGCAGGAGCAATCAAAAATAATCCTCAGGCTCCGGTAACTGAAGAGAATTCACACTTGTGAAAGGTGGCCAACCACGTTCGACGTGGCACTGTCCCAACCACGGATGCCGAATCTCATGATAAAGCTGTCGTACAAACGAAAACGACGACGTTCAGTGACCTAACCTAACCAAACCTGATTACGCGGTCACAGTCCCCAACAACAAACGTGCCACAGGCACCAGAGAAACAAGAACGAGTCGGGACCGGACCAAAGACAGACAGACCGCCGTGGTAGACAGACTGGTGCCTGGTCGAACCAATTCGCGTGAGTGCAATATAGTGAAGGGGGACGTCGCTTTGTTTCCCGAAGCTCACTGGAGAAGTGCACGGCGCGTGTGACAAGCAGCGTGAACTTTAAAAATGTTGTGATTCTCGAACACTAAATTATCCTTGATACATTTCAACTAGATGCTTAATATTTTCTTCGTCAAGTATACAATCAGAGTATGGTAAATAAAGTTAATATATTAAATTATAGATCCGAGAGGTACAAATTTCTCATTTAATTGATTTAAAAAATGATCTACAAATGGATTGAATATATTCTGTATTAATCCTCAGACAAATTAACCTTCCGCCGGCGCTGCGGATATAATTGGTACCTTGAGGCAATTACAATAATAAGCCATTTACAATAATAAATAGGCCATTTGCAATATACATATTATATTTTATATACCTATGTATTAATTAGTCATTGTTATCTTTCAAAAATGTGTGTTATTTATGTCTAGAGTAATTAGAGTTATCTCAGATAACCAACTTGTATGTATATAAATATAATTATGTAAGAAGGCTGTTTGTATTGAGATAAAAAGGTAATTTTTAGCGAACGGTTTTTTTTTTTTAATTATGGGCCGGTCAAAACTTTTGCCCCTCCCCCTTTCAAAACCTGAAATGACGCAACTAAGGTTAATCGCTATATAGAAGTCATACTAAAATGTTGTTTTAATTCCCGGCAGATGTCAATTCGTCAAATAACTTTCAATCATCTCACTTTCATAAAACGATCACATAGTCATGCTACTTACTATTAATTATATATTGGTTATACGTATTATAGGGATTATTTTTTTCTTCATAAATTACAAATATATTTTACATAAATATGTTAGTAACATCTAAATACATATACATTACTGTAATATCTACAGTGCTGTTATGCAAAAAAATAAAAAAGTTGAATTTATACTTTTATATTTTTTCTTTGATGTAAAAAGGGAATGGCTGAACTCCAACCCCTTCGTGTCTACGACCCTGGATTAGGTAAATTCATCAAAACATTATGGTAATGCGGTACGACCGTCAGCAGAACACAAATAAGTGGGTAATTGCAGGAGTCAACCGACCGACGAAGCGATGACCATTTTAAAAATTAGGTATACAGCTGGGAAATATAATTATATCTATTATTGTTGTACATATAAATACAAATATTTTCTTCGGATAACGACTTGGCATTCATCGTATGGTACATGGTCATTTATTTCTATGAAACTGGTTCCGATTAGTTGGCAAGCCAAGACAGTATATTATTTTATTGCACAGGCCTTCACGACCACTTGTCTCGTCATCATTCAAGTAGCCTGTAATTAAACACCAGCATAATTCACAGATATCATATAATTAAACAACAACGAAAAACCGAAGCTCGTGATATTCTGTCAATCACTATTTTGTTATTTTTATTCAAATATTGTGCAAACGAATCGATACAGTCCGTTATGATAATTATCACAATAATAATTAATTGTGAGCAAATTCATTCCTGAGGAAATATTAATGCGTCGTCAACCGGACGTTTATTTTTATTTAGATGAAAAAGTAAAGTTATGTGTTTTATAAATTGAAATCTGAATGCAAGACGCAGCTATTTCACTAATACAGTTAGTGTAAATCATTTGAAAAACAATCAGATTTTTTTATACTGTTTTTTACAATATTAAACAAGGCAAAACTAATTTTTGTCCCAGGAACGCTATTTAATTAAAAATCTTTAATATTTAATCGTAGCTTTTCATGAAATAGTTTCTGTTAAATTACTAATCTTTATGTTGTAATCATGTACTGATCTACTTATATGTAAAACCAATAAGATCCAAGGTATTTAAATAATATATATATATATCAGGTCGTATAATCATACAAACTTAAATACCAAAATATTATTTTGCTTGAAAATCCTTTTAAACATACAATATTTACCAACACTTTTTTGGTATTTTAGTTTTTATCACATAATGTACAATACTATTTTAGGGGGAAAAATATAACAAATTATTTATACAGGTACTTCATATTACTTTGTATACTTATTTTTTATATTTATGTTTATTTTTATATTTATATTTATAAAAAGGAAATACTAATGTACTTACTATTATTGACTGGCTCCAGACATCCAATGATTAGTTTTCCAATATTGGAAATCAACTGTATTGGTAATATTCATGAATTTAATTTTAACATTAAGGAAAAAAAACCATGAAAATAATAAAAAATCATGAACTTAAGTTTTTATACCACAACAATGTGAAAAAATAAGTGAGATCATGAGTAAACTATGTTCATCCACTGACATAGAGACACTTAAAATAAAAAACATAACAATTTCATTTTTTATTTTGATAAAACGACGCTAATAATTTCATACAGTATCTGGTGAATTTAATAAATGGATACAGAAGATAAAGGAAGATTTTTCCATTTTTTTAATAATTTTCCAGAGCATAAGGCAAAAATTAAAAAAATAATTACATTACATTTTTCAAGTAAATTTGTATTTTTGTTTAATTTCTTAGTTAATATAAGTGTTTTAAGTTTTAATACTTAAAAATTCGAAAATATGCATCGCAAGATTCATTTTATTCAAAACTTACAATTTTAATTTCTATAACCTGAAGATTTTATACTAGAATTAAATTTTGGAAGAGAAAAACAATAAAATACAAATATCCAGTTCTCATATTATCTAATCAGAATGTTCTAGTATTATAAATTCAGTACATAAATTTAAAAATAATATGAAGGTAAATAAATAAATTTTAAAATAATTAATTAACAAAATACAAGAATTTATATAATAATTTAATTTTTATATATTTTCTCATTATTAAATAATTAATGCTGAAATACAAATGAACACATACAATATGATATGAGAAATATAATTATTATTAAAGATTGTAATGAAATTTTAATGAAGCAGTATTAAGAATAATGCAATTTTAACTATACAGGTAGTGTTTACTAAATCTAAAAAGGAACCTTAATTGTGAAATACTGCACTAAATAATAAAAATACTATTTTATAAAATACAAATAAATGTTTACAGAACTAATATATTATTATACTTAAACACACCTCTAAAAAAGGTGCTTTAATGAAATAGACAGTATCAATAATTTTACTTGAGCCTTTGAGTAACACTTGCGAGTGCAACAGCAAACGCTTGGACGGCTGAAAATGGATGTTGAAAGTCTAGAGCAAAATTATTGCGATCAATGCGTCCAAACTGCATAACTTGTATACCATCATATTCAACTTGAAAATTTTTTGCTGATTCTTGAGTAACTCTTCCACCAAAGTCTAACTGGTAAACTTGAGTTAAGTCATTCCAGATAGGTGCTTTGTTTTGCATAACAAATTGTTGTCTTTTGGAACACATATCAATCTAAAATTTTAAATAAATAATTAATTCAAGTTTGAATACAGCTAAACATTTTATATTACTTTGTTTTTGATTTGAGATTTTTGGAAAGTTTCTAAATTTTGATAATCCGGATCAATTTGAGTTCTAAGAACTTTACGAAAAAATAACGGAGAGTTCATTAATCGTTTCCTGGAAAATAAACATGATCAAATTTAAATATAGGAAAAATATCATAGTAAACTATATTACCTAATTGGGGATGATGAACCACTTTTCTTTTTAGCTGCAACTGGACTAGTCGGTAAACTATGAGCAAATGTCTCTGAAACTTTAGAGTCTTCCACTACTCTGGATACAGCTAGTTTAGGATTAGAGGAACCAACACTACAGCTACGTCGTCTTTGAAGTTGTTTTGGTGTTAGAGAATCATCATCTATTGATTGTCCATCTCCAACAATAGATAACGTCATTTGTCGAGGTTGTAAATGCAAAATGGATGTGCGGTACGACACTCTACCTAATTTTTTAGTCAAATCATCACACAACCCACGAATATGGAATTTTGTACCCCAAACATTTGCTGTGACTTCTGCCAAACGATAGTCCTACGTAGAAAAAAAAAAATTATAAATTTTCAACTTAAACTATTGATTAAGCTAAAAAACAATTAAATACTTCAGGTAACACATCAGTATAGCAATTCAACTGCAATTTTCGATTACAACAGGCAGGCCTTGATTTGTGTCTATTTTTTCTGTGTAGTTTGGGACTAGAGCAAGATTCCGGTTCAGAATCATCCCAACCAAAATTATTATAAGTTATCTGTGCATTAGCATACGTTTTATCTGAATAAACAATAAGAACAACACAAAATTATTATTATAGTGTATTAACGACCATGATTAATAGTGGAAAAACAATTTTTAGAGGAACACAGTTATCCAATTTTAAATGAATAATAAATGATAAAATTAATATAAAGATTTTATTATTATAACTAAACAAAAATAATATACATTGATTAAAATTTCAATAAAGAATAAAGCATTTTGTACTTACCATCTACTTGTGGATCAAAAATAACAAACTCTGGTTTCAACATACTGATCCGTTTACCTTTAAGGAGTGGTACAAGACCTCCAAGGTATTCCATATATAACACATAACATACAGGTGGTGTTGTTTCTGGTCCATTAACATGTTGTACAACTGTACAATAAAGACGATTTTTTGGTGAACTACTCACAAATTGACGCAATTCTGACAACTTGGGCACTTCACTCTAAGCAATATTACAATTCATTTATTATAAACATAGTTATTAATAACAATTTAAAATACATTTAATACTTATAATAATATACTAACATAAATAGTGGATGAAGAAATAGAAGTTAAAATTTCTCTAATACATATAGGAAGTAACTCGCAAGGAGGAAATAATGATTCATCATATAACCGCAATGCACAAAGTATATGTAAAGGAATAATCGAAGCAGACACACATGCAACATGTATTTCAGGCCCAGTTGCTATAAATATTCTTCGGTCATTGTGTGCCCATGTGACAGCTGTTACATCAGTCTAATATATTTTTAAATAAAATGTATTACAATAACTCTATTTCATATATAGAAAATAAAATTATACAACTTACTGAAGATTGAGGCATGTTAATAGAATATATTAGTTGACCAGTATCTGAATAAATTTGTACTATGTTAACACAAAGTCTACCAGGTCTTGAACCAGCAACGCAAAGTAACTCTTTTGAATTAGCCCATTCCATATAAATTGGACATAAACCCGTACGTATCAGTATCGGAGCAGGGTCATCATATCGTCGCATTAACTGAATAGAACCATTTTTACAACATATTGCTAACACGTGTTTAAACAAATCTAAAAACATGTTATATCCACATAGAATAATTTTCATGGCATTATTTCAATAATACATTTTACTTAAGTATACGCACAATCTGATTTTTTTCTATTTTCATTCATGCAAAATTTTTCACAAGACCAAGCCATAGATGAAATACCTGAGTCATCTGACAAGTTTACTTGGGAAACAGGAGCTCCATGAATATCCAACACTTTCATCTGGCCTCTACTAGTTCCAAAATAAACCTAAATATGAAATTATAATAATGTATAATTATTTTAAAATTAGCATATCATCCATAACTAGTTATAAGAAGCTGATAGAACATACTTGTTGATCATCAGGAGACCAAGCACCACATGTCACAGTTCCTTCTGGATGTAACATAGACGACCAATACCTATGACCAGTAACTGAACCCACCAAAACAAATCCATCCTAAACAATAAATTAATATATTATGTATAGTTAGGTGATATTAAACATAATTGTCAATACATTTAGTCATTAAGATACTAACTTGATAGCATATTAATGCTAACCGACCATCATGAGACCAACTGAAATAGGTGACTCTTGTGTTTCTATCATTGATTAACTCAACATTCCAACGGCAGTCAAATTTGGCCCAAACATTTATTACTCCTGAACTATCACATGATGCCAATTTTTGATATGGTTCATTCCATTTTACAAGTAAAACCTTTTAATATAAAAGTAATTTTCATGAGTAAATAATATTATAGTAATGAAAAGTATAAAATTAAAAACTTCCTTGATTACTTATGAGCAGCGTTTATTTCAGTCATGTCATTGAGAAAGAGGAAGTGCCCAGATACTAAACAATTAAACTTCAAAAGGGTATGACTTAAATAATTTTAAAGCAAAATATTTAAAATCTTTATAATTAATTTTTGACAATTTTCCATTTAATTATAAAATAAGAAATATGTAGGACATTAAAAACATTTTACATTTCTTATTTTATATAGCTATTAAATGTAAATAAAATTAATTTGTGTGAAATTGATGAGGTCAAATTTGTTTTTAACTGTATATTATATCCCCAAACAAAATGTCTAAAAACACTGCTTGTATTCAAATAATAACTTTTAGAATAGACTTTATAAAAGTATTAAAAATCAAGAGTAATAATTTTTTAAATATTTATATAATAATTACAAATACTTACCAATATTAATGAGAAAACCCAAATCAATAATAAAAAATAAAAAACGTGCAGTATTCAAAGGTAACATAAAATTGCTGTGAAACTAAAAATAAAAATAATATATAATCAAACAAATCTAAATTATTTAAAAATGTATAATAGTAAATAATAAATATAAACAAAATAATAATAAAATGTTATATAAAAATTATTAAAAATTATAAATACAATTAAGAGGAAAGAACATATTAGAATACCTTGGCATGATGATTTCTCAAGTTGTAGTTGGTACGTAAAGGTAATCTTTCGTTATTTGAATCACAACTTGATGGTATAGAAGTAAATGTAACACCAACAACACCTTGAGAATTACCTGTTGCTAACCATCCTTGTTTGTAGTAATTACGTCCATCCAAATTCCATCCTTCTTCCTAAAATAACATTTTATAAAATATTAAATACAGCAAAACTAAACCATTAAAATAATCAAAAATTGAAAATACTTATAAGAAGGAAATATTAATAGCTATAAATTATGTGGTTCATGTCAATTTCAATTATCATAAAGTGTTACTTAAAAAATAGTAATGGAACACCATTCCCCAATTACATTTGATAAACGATAAAATTCTACAGTTTTAAGAAAAAATACTGGAAAAAGTTTAATGATTTTTATTAAGTTAAAATTTCTAATTTAAAGTTCTACATAGTGCTTTAATCAATCGGGGGGCTAAATTGAATTACATTTATCATGTTAGATTTAATATTACTGTTTACTATCAAAAATAATATTCATAAGATTTCACTTTTGCGCACAATTAATTACTCAAAACATACTTTCTGTTACACCACCGCAAAATGTTATTTCACCCCAAATTCGACGTTCCTACTACAATTTCGATAATTTGTTAACACGAACTATACTAATTCAAAAATTGTATAGTATTATTATTAAACATAGGTACATACCTCAGCATTATCTGGAACTCTGCCCATCCAAGATAGTGACAATATGTCGCTGTCACATTTCGTGTTGGCATTCTTCTCGAACCTGATGTGCATTGTAGTTTCTCAAAGAAACGGGAACGCCAACATTGTGGTACAAAAATCGTAAGACATATGATGACTAATTTTTATACAATTGCTGTACAGAAAAAGTTACCTATTTAATTTCTAAAGTTATTGATCATTTCTGGATGATAACAACTACGGGTATGTTATTACGGCTGTGATAATATCGAAACAAGGATGTGACCACTAACTGAGGCATTGTCGTCGGATCACTACATTTTGTTCCACAAAATATTTATTCCACGGTATTGTTGTTCCAAAGTGAACTAACCTTTTGTTTCATGACATATTTGTTCCAATATACTTTTATTCCAAATCTTTTTCTTCCAATGAATTTTTGTTCCACAATATATTTGTTCCAAAGTACTTTCTTCCAATAATATTTTGTTCCATATGACACTTTTTCCATCTATAAAATTGATTAGAAAACCGACTCTTGATTACAACAATATAAAATGATAAGACAAAAATGTAATAACTACACAATTTACTTGTTTCAAATGTGATAATTGGTGACCTAACTTAACCCGGTGGTAAATTTTTTAATTAAAGAATATCTTAATAAAAACAAACTCAAAATCAAATGAGATACCTGATCAGTGGCGTACCCAGGGGGGGGGCTTAGAGGGCTTCAGCCCCCCCCATTGGCCGTGTTATGGAATAAATTTTGTTTTATAAAATACAAAGTACAAACCATGATATTCCTAAAAACAGTGTTGAGTACACAACATATTATTACAGATTAAATAATATATATATTTTTTATATAATCTGTAGTAATAGTGAATGCTATATCACACTATCATAATATTTACCAAATGGACAAGAAGGAATTTGCAACGACAAGTACATGGCAATACCATCCCGGTGTGCAAAATCCTATAGCATAGTAGTCGCATAGTTGTCACACTGAAGGTTGAGAAGTTACGAATAAGTGCCTTCTTCTCAGATATGTATTATGGACGCTTAACGCCAGGTTGAACTAAGTTACTGTATGCGATATCAACATGCGATTCCTATGAGTAATCAATAATGTCATATTGAGAGGTTAATAATGTTAGTACATAAAGATTTTCAATCTAAATGTGCCTACATATGGAAGTATTTTTTGCGATTAGTTTTTAGTGATGCTCATGAGATGACTAATGGATATAAAACGGGGAGGTCACATTTGAAATCTAAACAGAATACCATATAGTAGTGGAAGTCACACTATTGCACACCAGGATATTAGGAAACATCCGTCAATCCCTTCTTAACTCAAAGCCTAAACCTAGTATAAATAACAGTCCTGGACACTAAAATGTATAATAAGTTACTAACTTAATTGAGAATGTCATTGCCCAACACGGTATAAATCAATGAATATTTTTTTTTCCAGGTTTGATGTTTATAAAAATATTTTTCGAAGCGATTTATTTTTACATCAATCGATAATCATTATACCTATATTATTAAATATATAGAAATATATATAATGATTTATAATAATAGTATTTGGTGTATTTGATTTTCCTGTTGTACATGAATTAACTAAGTTGCGTGAACACTAAACACAGTAAATACATCAAAATAATGAAAAACCCCGTCCAGAGTAGTCATAATTCTCTTTGATGTACCGACAATCCGGCGAAATACACACATAGATGATGTATACTATCGCGTCCACACTATCACCGTTATTAATGAATGCTGTGTATGTGCGTGTGCTGCGTGTTTGCATATTATGTGAATATGATAACATTTTCTTAATCATTTGTTTCGATGAAATTGTAAAATTTTGTTCCAAAACACTATTGTTCCACAAAATATTTATTCCGGTGGTCTTTTGTTCCACACTACGTTTGTTCCACATTTGGAAGAAATATAGTATGGAACAAAAGTGAATCGGAACAAATATTTTGTGGAACAATAGTGTATAGCCCATTGTCGTCGAACATACAATAGGTTATAACCTATATGGTTATAACGGTTTTAGAGGTTATATAATTGTTCGAATTCATTTAAGTTTGTAATACCTATGTCAGTGTCCAATTTTGCTTGTTATTAATATTACTTATTAGTTATCTTGGTCGTTCCGACGTCCAGTCTGGTATTCCTCCATAAGATGTTTGATTATTTTTTAAGTGCCCGTTCATAGTTCCGGTGTTTTTAATTTTTTTTTTCTGTTACTTTTTCATTCTCAGCACGATCATGTTGTCTCGTTTGTGCCGAATCAGTTTAAAAAAACGGTCGTTGACCAGCGCCCAATGCGTTAGGTATTCATGTGCAATCATGTCTAATGATAGATCGGCCCTAGACCACCGAAATCGAACGACTTATAGAAATCATCCGTGTTTAGCAACTGCTATTAATGTGCCAGTGCGATACAGACGGTTTGATAGTAAAAACGATCCCAAGGATGATAGCAATTCAGAAGAAGCAGATGAATCTCATAACGTGAGAGCAGTGTACGATGTTAAATCGAACCCTGATAACACTTCAATCGCAACCATTCAAGTACCAGAGGAATTGCCTTTTTTGCCCTTAGTCACAATAGCAAAACCTCCTTTATATCCTCGATTGTTTAGAATTGTTGAGGTTTGTAAACAATATATATATTTTTTTGTTTTTAAATGTTTTTTTTTATTCAATCTGTTACAATAATGAACAAAAAGAACAATTGATGGAAAAAGATAAATAAGAAAGTGGCAGATTGGTATTTTAAGATTGAGTAGAAAGTATGGTTTGAGACGTAGAGTGGGGCTTTAGAAATGATACGTAGGGCTTTAGATTGAAATCTTTGAATACGGTTTATGATTGATATTTTAGAACTGTCCCCATAGTATAACTCCATATGTCCATATGGGTCTTGGGAATTTATACAGCGGGAGTTGCATGTGCTTAGAATTTAGAAGGAGTCGGAAACGGTTATGTGCGTTTACCATGTAAATCGACGGTCTGTAATGATACCAAGATATTATACATATTGTGTAGGAAGAAGTGGCTGATTGTTAAGATAAAGAGTTTGGCATATTCCTTGGCAAAGGGTAAAGGTACAGTGAGTGGATTTGGTCTCATTCATTTTCACTCCCCTATATACAACATGAATTCAATTTTAGGTGTATTTCTAAATTATGATTCTATAATTTTCTTGCAGATTAGTAATCCAAAATTAATTGCTTTAATCAAAAGAAAGAAAGCATTAAATCAACCTTTTATTGGACTTTTTATGAGAAAAAACATAGATATGTAAGTTGAAATTACAATATTGTAGTTAATTGTGTACTCTTGCATACGTAAAACTCTTGTTAATTCAAACAAACTTGAAAAATTATCATACTATTTACTATTATATTTAGAAACAAATTATTTCCCATTGACTAAATAGTACATTGTATATATAGGTTTGTGAGACATAGCATTTAGAATCAAATGAAAAAATTAAAAATATATTACTGTTTTTTAAGAGTATGTACCTAATTTATTTTAATACAAATTTTTTTCCAAGTCAAAATTACAAGAATGTTAGTTTTAATAACGTTACATTTTTTTAATGTTTTCTTTTCCCAACTTTTAAATTAATGAGATCCCACTGCATTTCTATATTAAAAAACAAGCTGAATCTTCATATATTTATTAATATTCATATTTTATTTTAGAGTTTCAGATAATATTGTTACAAATGTTGATGAAGTGTATAGTGTTGGATCACTAGGGAGAATAAATGAAATGCGAGAATTCGGAAACAAATTACACATGCTTATACAATGCTTTAGGCGTATTAGATTGACAAAACCACTTTTCGAAGACCAAGATGTTGATAAAAGTATTGTTTCCTTATTTAAATAATGTGATAGATGATAATCTTAAATATTTTATTTCTAATATTATTTTTATTATTATTGTTGTTACTTAATTATTATTATCTTACTTAAAATATATAGTTACAAATGATTTGACAAAACGCAATAAAAAACAATCGCGGGTTAAAGGAATTTCAGGGGCACCTGAAATAGTACCCGATCCTGAGACAGAAAATCCACAAGTGCTTATGATTGAGGTAGAAAATTTAAAAGATGAACCTTATGATAAAACAATGGAAATTAAGGTATAGCAAAACTTTGTTAATATTATTTAACAACCAAATTTAATTACTATTTGTCTTAGGCAATATCTCAAGAAATAATTAAAACAATTCAATCTATTATCAGCATAAATCCTATCTATAAGGAAATATTACATCCAATGTTACAGCATGGCAATGTAGCAGATGATCCTTCATATTTATCTGATATAGCAGCAGCTATTGCTGACTGTGAAACTCATGAATATCAAGAAATTTTAGAAGAAACTAATGTGAGTAACTTGACCTAGTCAAATCTGATATCATTAAAATAAGAATTTATTGGTCTTTATCTTAAAAATAAATATATATATTATGTAACCTTGTGATATCTTTAAAAAAATTGATTGAAAGTATTAAAACATTTACCTTATATAGTAACATATTTTTCATAGTTTACAGTATATATCATATATTTTTTTATTTTTAACTTAAATGTTTTACTTTAATATCAAAATTTATATATTTTTTTAAAATGTTTGATAAATAATAAACTTGACATATTAATTTCAATTGTATATTGATTATTTATATTTTAAATTGTTTAGGTTCCAAAACGCCTTTTACTTGCATTGGGTTGTGTTAAGAAACTCTTAGAACTTAGTGAAATTCAAATAAAAATTAGTAAAGAAGTTGATGAAAAAGTAAAACAACAACATCGTAAGTTTATACTTCAAGAACAACTTAAAGTAATAAAAAAAGAACTTGGTTTAGAAAAAGATGATAAAGATTCTATTGTAGAGAAGTTTAGAGATCGGTTAAAGGTATGTTTTTCTATTTTAAATGAGTTCAACTAAACAATTATTAGTTATGCTTATTGTTTTTTACGCGTTAATTTATAATTAAATATTACATTGATTTAATTAAAAACCTCTGTTTATAAAATCATTTCTATACAAATACATTGTGTGTAAAATGAAGATTTACATTTAAAATATAATAGAAATTAATATTATAAAACCAACTTTCATAAATATACCTAAACATAAAGTTAAATTATTTTGTAGCATGTTCTTTACAATCAACTAAAATTTACTATTTAGTATTTTCTATGATCATCAATGTATTAGCAGGTGAAGATTGTAAAAAGTTTTTAAAAATATTGTTAATTAAAAGATAGTCATTATTTCTAGTAAATTTAATACTAATTCAAAAATTTAATTGTGATAACAAATAAGGAGAGTCAATGAAATTATTTAACAATTTTAATGATAATATATATTGGAGGTAATCTCTTTTTTGCTTAATGATTTTAAATTGAAATATGATAATACGCCATTATATTCAGTATTTCATCAA
>JASXSY010003235.1:0-49301 GCA_034509805.1 Sipha maydis
TTTTAGATTCTGAACGGAGTGATGGAATCTATTGGTTTTACAATGATGTGTTTTTTTTTAGATTCTGAACGGAGTGAAGAATGTATTGATTTTACAATGATGTGTGTTTTTTTTTTTTTTTTTTGTGTGTCTGTCGACACGTTTTGGGGCAGTAAAAATGCTTCGATTGCCTTATGTAGCAACTTTTCTGAAAGAAAAGTGAATCTATTTGGTACTTTGGGGGGTCAAAAGTAAAAAATTTCCAATATTTTTTAAATGCGACGGGAAAAACCATAAAAAAATTTGGGAAAAACGGCAGTTTTTACGCAAAACCAGTTTTCGACATAATCAAATTTTTTATTTTGCTATAACTCAAAAACTAATCGATGTAAATACTTGAAATTTTCACCAAATGTTTAGATTAGCGTTCTCTATACACCGTTAAATTTTCAAATTATTAAGCTATTTATAGACAATTGAAATTTTCAATTTTTTTAAGTATTTTTTTTTGAAATAACGATAAAATTTTTTTGGCTGCCCAGAAAATCTTGAAAATTTAATACAAGGTTTCTTATAAGTTGTTCCTTAACTGATAAAAAAAAATCTAAAATCGTAAGTCACAATTTTTTTTATAAGGGCTCAAAGTTCCAATTTATACGAAATATGTAAAAATCACGATAATTTGCAAGTTATTTTGTAGATAAAAATTCATAAAATTTTTTCTATTCATACTTAAGGTTCAAAATTTTAACACGAGGTTATGTATAAGCTACTCTTCAAAAATCTTTAAAAAAATTTCTACCGGAATTAGAGGAAAAAATTTTATGACTGTTTGAAATTTAAATATTTACGAAATTGCATAAAATAGCGATTTATTCTCAAACGATTTTAAATATTTATTATAATTCAAAAAGTATAAGTCGCAGATTTTTGACATTTCTACCAGCTGTTAAGATTGGCATTTCCTTTATGTCATATTTTTTTCAAAATATTATATTGATTTTTAAGCCACTTATAGACATTTAAAATATTCGATTTTTATACATTTTTTTTTATAATCGGTATAAAATACTTGAAAATTTAATAGAAGATCCCACAGAAGTAGTTTTTATTGTAATTCAAAAATTATTAAAATTCATAGGCACAATTTTTTTTATAAGCGTTTGAACAGCGAATATTGACATAAAATTACATGTAAAATATAATATAATGTAAAAAATTCTAGACTGACAAATGAGATCGGTTTTTTTTTAAATGCTCTAACTCAAAAACGAAAAACCGCAACAACTTGAAATATTCATCAAATCTTTATATTGACGTTCTCTATACATGGTCATGTTTTCAAAATATTTTGATGTATTTTGACTTATTTATAGACAAATTAAATTTTCGATTTTTCTAAATTTTTCGTTTCAAAATAAAATATACTTATTACAATATTTATAAATAACATTGTATTATATTCTGGACAAACATATCATCTCCGTTCAGAATCGTTTTTCGTATACCTATCATTGAATTCAAATTTAACAAATCCATTATAATGACCTATTCTATGAAGAGTCGCACTTCACCCCCAAGTGTACAGCAGAGCGAAGCCCATCCGATTCTTTTTTTTTTTTTTTTTTGAAAGAACAATCCCTCTAATGCTAAATATACGTTAAAGAGCACCACTACTAGAAAATTATGTGTTTAATTTTATAAACAAGTATTTAACTGTTGGTGTTTCAAACAATTGGACCCTGAGAAAAAAAGTTAAAAATATCTTGCTCTAAGGAGAGATTCACTTTTGGTTTGTTTTTAAACCAAGCAAAAAAATTATTTGTATCATCTTTCATATCTGATACCTACCTCAGTTTCAGACATATCTGATTGTTCAGTTTTATTCTTTGGTGTCGTACAAAATTGTTTAATTACAACGGTGGTTATGTTATTCATGAAAATTTATATTATCTTTTTTTGTCTCAATTAACTTGAATATAATTAAAAACCACTTAAACATTAATTTTATGTGTACCTTGTGAGTTTAAATGAATTAAAAAGTTGTGCTTTTTTTAGTTTTATTTATTTACTAATTTTTTTCACGATTCTTCATTACGATTATTAAAACTTGAAATGTTAGTAGATTTAAAACTGAATCTTCACCAAAATAACTAGAATTTCTAAATTTAAGGTTTAATCGGCTCTACATTTCTTTATATGTTGTATACTATTTTATTTTAAATACGATAATTAATTAGTTAATTATTTTCAAAATGTTTTTTTTCAAATACGATTATCTGCTTTTGTACTTACACTTTAAAATGCTTACCTTAATGACCAGCTCCTGTATCTTATATTTTGTTAAGTTTAATATGCGTGTGTTTGTATATAATTTATGAAATCAAATAGTTTGTAATTTAAAATGTTTCTATGCATGTACAAATTTATTGCATTGACAATATATAGAAATATTTCAATTATCATTTTACTGTCAATGACTAAAATTTCTAAATCGTCATCGACACAGATCATATAAATCTGACAAACTGCACTCATTCGCATTGCTAATCAGTACGATAGAGGACTAGAAGCATTTGCATTTGTTTTGCATAGTCACAAAAATAGCAGATTACGAATCAAATACGTAAAGCTAGTTTTGAAATTTTATTTTGCATATAAATTCATATTTTGAGTCCTTTTTGTGTTTAGGGCATATTTTATACTTTTATACGCTATTTTATAATTTTTGAGACTATTTAACTTAAATCGAATTTTTTCAAAGTGACATTTTTATTTCAAACAATACAGTCAAAATGTTTGCATAAAAATTTATTTATTCTTAATTTTTGCCGTATAATATGGTTTTTGACTGTCTGCAAGCACACATTTTTCCTAGAACCGATAATGATCTAACGTTGTTTCTTTACAAAATATTAAGAAAATTAAGTAAAATGTATTTTGTTTATTTGGCTATGGTATATAATATATTTAAATTATGTAACTGTTTTGACTTGTTTTAAACACTATTTATTTTATAAATTGTTTTAAATAAAAAGGCTGAAAAAATTTTTAAGTGCATATTATGGCATATTAAGTGAATAAGTGCTTGCATAATAAGAGCTTTTTTAGAGCTACAAGTCCTCTGCCCTACTAATCAGTAATCACTGCATTTTATTAAAGTATTTTTAAAACAAATTATCATATTCAGTAATTTTTATATTTTTATAGTAATTTTGTATAATAATAAAAATATATTTTATTCAGTACATTTTTTCTGTAAAATTAATTATTGTATACATATTGTTATATGAAATTAAAGAAAAATATGAATTCAAAAAATCTATTAAAAATAAAAAAAATTTTTTCTGCACGTGGTAATTACACTTAAAATAATTTGTTTATAATTTCTGAAACTTTTCTTGATAAATAATCTTTATTCTTTACAGTTGTATATATTTAATCTAAATATTGTATAATTTTTTTTATTCAATATTGTTGTACAACTCCAACCAATCCTTTTTGCTATTAAATATGCATTTCAGGTTATTTTTATTATAAATTATTATTACAATTATAAATCGAAAACATTTTCTTAAGTTTGAAATTATATTTTTTAATTATTACTTTGCGTTATATCAGTTTGCTAGTTCTACAGAATAATAAAAAAAAAGAAACAATGAAATCGTTAATTCAATAAAATAAAATGCAATAACCATCAGAATTAATGATCGAAAATCATTTAAATTAGTAATATTGAAATATACCTGGATATAGATCCAAAAAAAAGAAATGGAATTTGGTCATGGAATAATATTTAAAGTTTTTCATGAAAGTGTTTATTTAGGCTGTAGCCGGTGTATATTATCTCTCAGTAAACAGTTATTTATCAGCCACTATAGCAAGTAAATATATTTTTTATGTCTATTTAGTTTAAGATTATTAAAATAACAAAATGTACGTCGTCATTTTATCTTTCGTAATAGTGTATAACTATAGTGTTATATCCAAAACTTGTTTGTTTTTGTAAAAAATACTACATTTTAACGTATGAACTCATATAGGTATTAGTGTCCTCCAAAACAAATAAATAAAATGAGCACGATAAAATCCAAAGCCAAATATAATTTATTGAATCCTATTAAATCAATTTAGAAAATGCTAATAAAAAAGTGACGAAATGTCAAAAAAACAAAAATATATTTAGCAATAATTACCGATTAATTTTGATATTTAAAAAAATGTATAAAAAACTATTTATAATAGAAATATTTATCTAATTTTGAATTTATTTAATGTTATTTACATTAATTTTGACATTTACATTGATAGAATGGTTTAAAATACAATATGTTTCATAGTTGAACAATTTAAAATATGAGTTCATTCTTTATAGTAGATAATGATTATGTATTATTAGTACCATAACAATGATTACGCATTACAGTGCATTTACACAAGATCAGTACATTTAGAATACATATAATAATCATACTTAGTAAACATTTCGTAAATATTATTAGAGTTATAATCTTCTTTAGTTTTCGATCGAAAAAGTTATTAGTGCATTAACAACATATTATTTTTGCATCAATCCCAGTGTTGATCTAACATAATATAATAATTATAATTATTACATTGAATTTGGTCTTAAATCCATGTATGTATACAATAAGATTCAAACAATTTTGATACATTGATAATTTTAAATTTTAAAATTTAATTCCTTATATAAATGTCTCACCAACATCTTAAAACCACGACAAGGTTTTACTAAATACATTTTCTTTTAACTACTTTTCCTTCCACGTTTAGTGTGCTTTTTTATATATTTATTATTATAACACTTGAACTACTCAGTTTGATTATAAAATATTTAACTTCAACTATGATTATAATAATTTAGTTTACATTTTATTTTTTTTAAATTATATCCTCGTAATATTATATAATTATATTATAATGTTAACATTGTTTATAAGCTTACTGTATTGACATACACGAAAAGGTCAATTGAATTATTAAAAAGTGATAATTATTTAGAGTTCATCGCATAAATCGATGTTTATAATTCATTAATACCTACATTTAAATATAATACGTATCATTGAATGTATGTAATGACTAATAATAATATTTATTTAGAGGACGTATCGACACCGTTCGCCTAATCCACTCGTAATAAAGAATAATTATAATACTTCGATGTGTTAGATGAATTTATATTAATCAACTCTAATTATTAAAATTGAAAGAGTTCAAAATCATTATTTACGTAAACTTTATTATACTTTTAATAACTCGGTTGACTCTAAATTTTTGTTATGGGTAAAACTAGGTCAGCGGTTCCCAACCCATGGGCCGCGGCCCACTTGTGGGCCTCGAGCAGCATGGTACTGGGCCGCGAGCCATAATATTAAATATTATATATAAATATTTAAAATAATATTATTATATATTTTTTGTTTTATTTCTGATCATAATAATATTTAATCAATTAAAATTTAACTATAGTGTACAGTAAGTGTACAATTAACGATACGATATCGAATGTTTGAATGTAGTTTTATCTCATATAGTTCGTTGATTATTAATAGGTTCTTATTATTTATCATTTTTATCGTATGTAACGTACACGGCGTGCGGGTTGCGATAAATTTAATAGGTCTTTCGATTTCGTAAATTGGTAAACTAGTTATTTTGCGACAGTGTGTGTTTATGCGTCGTTGTGTCTGTTGTGAGTTACTACATAGTGTCATAGTACATATTATTAATTACGCTACACGTAAATATGGATACTTGGTTTCGAACTGGGTCTTGTCGTAAGACGAAGCTGTCAAATGATGAAGGAACTAGTAGTAGTGGAACTACTAGTAGTGAGATTGTTGATGTGTCAAGTTTGAATATAACAAAGAAAAAATTATTTATATAAATTTGAAAAAATTAAAAATATCAGCAAGTGAAGAAGATTCGTTTATTGAAATGTCATGTGATCAGACTTTAAAATCCTATTTTAAAAGTACACAATTAGTGACATTCTGGTTAAATGTTCGGAAAGACTATCCAGCAATCGCTAAAATTGCACTGAGAAACTTGATGGGCTTTTCGACAATTTATCTATGTGAACGTGCTTTTTCTACTTTTATTTATTTAAAAAATAAATATAGGAATAAACTGAATGTTGAGAGTGATTTAAGACTAAAACTAACAAGTTTTAATCCAGATATTGACTTTCTCGTGAAGAACAAGCAATGTCAAAAATCACATTAAATTGTTTATCTTGTGATAAAGTTGAATTAAGTTTTTTTTTAATAAACAATTATTTTTTTTTTTTAAATTTTTAAAATTTTTTATTCCTAATAACTATATATATATATATATATAATATATTATAATTTTTTGAAAACGTATATAGGTATGCTATGGATAGGCCTCAAATATTTTTTTACAAAATTAGTGGTCCGCGGAACTAAAAAGGTTGGGAACCGCTGAACTAAGTTTTGTGTATTCAACACAAAAAAGAAAATATTTAGACGTTAATTTTGTATAATTTATTAAAACAATATTGGAGATACAGATTTACTGAGAGCTATATTAACGCTTAATTGTTCCATCATTTAATTGTAGGTATTATACTCCTTTTTTTTATTGGTCATTATCAAGGTTTGCAAGTTCATATCTTAAAAAGTGCCTTAATAACTTATGTACAAAAAATTGTATTGATATATGTTTTAAAAAGTTCAAAAATACGCATTTATAGGCCGTAAGACGATTGCGCAATTTTTACCATTTTATATTTGAAAAAACACTACACGATTGCGCACAAAATTAATTTAATTTAATATTTTTGGCGTAAATAATAAACATAAATAAATAATAAGTTTAAGAAATCCACCTATAGTATAGTATACAAATACTCAATTGTAAATTATATTTTATTACTATAATAACTAATAAGTGTTAGTGCACCCGGATTTTATTGATAGTTATCTAATCCCGACAATCCCGTACGATTTATATATTGTGGCAGTCGTCAGTCACCTGGGAACTACTTGGAGTAGTTGAACTACTGGGAGTTACTTGGGAAAAATATAAAAATAATGAATTATCGTTTAATAATTATTAGCTAACGTTAGGACCACGTTTTTCTGCTAGAAAGTTGTTATTATTATTTAATTTTTGTCATATTTTAATTTTTTTATATTCTGTAAGACTCGAAATAAATATTTTTAGATACTTTATATACCATACTAACAAACTCAAACAATAATTATATTACATTAAATTCTTAACTGATAAATATCAGATAAAAATGTATATTTATATGTTGTATAAGCCACATTATGTATTCAACTACTAATTATTTATATACTATTTTATTTGAAAATTATAAGCTTTCAATTCTCGGACTTTAGTTTGACTTTAAATTTAAAAATGATATGATAAAATTACTGATGATTATAAGGTAAAAAAAGGGTAAAAAGTGCGCAATCGTGTTGCACCGCATTTATATGCACTAAAATTAGGCATACACCTTAAACCGCGGACGTAATGCGAAAACAGTTCCCGCGGCGTCGTCGGTTCAAACTGAAAAAAAAAGGTATACACCTTAAATATGAGTATTTAAAAAAAAAAAATTACTCATATTTATTTAAAAAAAATATAAACAATTTTCGAATTAATAAAAAATACCCATTAATTTTTTAGTTATCTTATATTTTTTAACATAAAAATCGAAAAAATAGTTTAAATATTATTCTTGAGTGTTTATGAACTACTTGTTTTTACGTATTTGTACATCGTTATCAGTCATTAATTTTAAATTTGCAACTTATACAAACTTGTTCAACGGAATGTTTTCTGCCAACACAGATTAGCAGAATGAAATCTGACTTTTTTGAAATTATAGACACAAGTTGTTACAAATTTTTTTATTCATTACTTTTTTTTTTTTTCTGCAATCGAAGTGATGCTTTGTGTTTTACGGTATTAATATGCTGCATATTACTGAAGCATTTTTCACTTGCTACTTTTATTTCACGAACGTTACAAAATAATATTTTACTATCGGTTGAGAATACATTTGTATTCAATAATCAGTTGTTTTAGTTTACAGGTTGGAAACGGTTATTATTTCGGAATGTTAAATAATTATTGCGATACGAAGTACAAGTACGTGTGTATAATTACAAATATATAAAAATATTATTGATACACGTCCGAATAACGACTGAAATAGTCTCCAAATTCCATGAACTAATTGTTGAACTGTGTATTAAACTGTAGTACCGAGTATCAAGAAGATTTTAGGAGAATTTATATTTTTAACTTTATACACATTTTACTTTGTACACAAAACACTGATAACCTAAATGAAGTAATGACTATGTACAAGAATTTAATTTTTAATTATTTTATGTTGTAACCGAATTCCCAAAATTTTATTTAATGGCAAATTATAAACGATCGTATTTTTCTTTTTTCCATAAATAAAAATGTCTGCATTTCCATAAAAAAAGCAAATTAATATAATTATTTTTAAAGGAATATCAGAACTATAAATAATATGTACGATCAAATTATCAATATGCAAAAGTATACCACATAGGTGAAAACCTTGAAATATAAAAAAAAAAATAGTCAAGTAAAACTTCACATATTTAATCGTGGTACCTTGAACTAAGTTTCTATGTAATTTAGCATTAAATACAACTTAGCAAGATTGATATGCAAATGCACAAACTTTCGAGCCCTGGTCATCATACTCAAAACTATAGTTATCATGGATCTGTCGAAAGAATGTAAATTATGAATTCAAAAATTTTGATTTTTTTTCTTTCAAAATATCTATAAATTTAAAAAGATAATTTTTTTTTTATAAATTGGTTATAGTTGTAAATTTTAATGTTTGTAATTTAATTCTGTACCATTGTCGTCGGCACGTAAATAAAATTTGGGTGCCTAAATTATAATAATAATGACTTTTTAATTAAGTCTTTTTTCTTGATAGTTGTTATTGCATTCCATATTTTTCCATTGGGACAATAGCACTCATATGTCACTCAAGCAGTGATCGCGAAAATTTTGAAAAAAATAGAAAATCAATGTTTATATTTGAACAAAATAGTACTTTATTTAATTGTTTTTATTTTATAAAATAGTTGAACTTTAATTCAGGCACAGATCCGCATAATGTATTACATAATATATGCATAACGCTAACAATTTTAAATCCGTCATAAAATGCACTTTAATGCTTCTGTAATTACGAGTGAATAAATGCTTTATTTTACAGGATATTCATCGGAGTTTTAAAGATTGGAAAGCTTGTCATTAGTAATTACGAAACTAAAAAATATACTAATGACCATAATAGTTAAGCGAAACACTAAAGGTTTATTATTAAATGTTTGTATAGTCAAACAACTTTGATCATGGTTAATAAAACATTGATAAATTATGTTTAAAATGTCATACTTATCAGGTTGTAGACATTAGATGAAATTATCGTTTTTGACACATCGCTACGCTATACTGGGTAGGTACTAGTAAAGAGTTTATTACAATTATTTAACTTATAATTGGTTCCAACAATAAATAATCTATAAATTAAGAAGAAAGGAATTAACAATAAAGCTGGTAATCAAGCTGAGATGAGATACGTAGCTGTTCTCAAGAGAAATTCAACTACGAAGCAAAATTATGTATCATCATTTTTAAAAATAAAATGAAGAACGTGCCGAATCAGGTTTTTTTTCGTTTTATTTTTTAAAGCTTATTCTTTTTAGATAAAATATTACAATAAAATAATTTATTTATTGTTACAAATTTCAAATTACATTACACATAAATAATATATACATAATACATACAATATGTTCATACAATTATATAACTTTTGATAGGTCATATGTCGATCATGTGAACATTTGTTATCCGGACTACTTTTGATATCACTCAGTCCGGATAATCGGAATTCTACTGTATTTTATTTCTGAAAACGTCTGTTCACATAAGTAAGTGGAGCTAAATATTGAAATAATGTCACGAGGAAATTTTTTCAGATTTGGAATAATATTGACAAAACATCAGTAAACTTGGCCAGCCGTAGATCGGAGATCTTTGATCTAAATCATAAAAATTTTCAAATTCAGTCACTCGACGGCTTAGTATACCATCAACAATATTGATGGGAACGTCACTGATTTTAAAGGTAAAGATTCATCATTAAACCGTGATGTGTAACATACGAGTATTTATCGTAACGTATTATAAATAAATAATGGGTTTGTATGATCGAACAATAAAGTATATGTAAAGTTATTAATTTAATGGGTAGGTATAATTTTGTCGATTAATTTTGATTAACATCCTTCTCCCATATTCATAGGCACAAATAGGGGGTAGGGAGCTTTGCCTCTCAAATATTCGTTTTGCTCCCTAAATATTTATCTGTTTACCACATAATAGATACAGTTACAAATTAAAATGTATATATATGAAAAAAAAAATAGCCCCAAAAATAAAACACGAGCTATGTTTCTTTTGAAATCCCTTGCTACGCGCCTGTCATGGTGTAAAACAATGTTGTACGTTTAGACGTTATTCCTTTTTCGTAAGGGCGTTGTTCATGACGGCGATCCACTGTCACGCGATCCGTCCTCGTGAAATCGTCGTAAACGTTCGCACGGAACATCCGGCATCAGTCCGCCGTCTCAAACGCGCGAGGTTCTCGAGACAACCAAGGAAATCTGGTGTAAACGGTTCCGTGCAGCGGATTCCGTCCAGTGAAGTCGGTCTGGAAATTACTGCCGCCGCATTATCTCGGGACGTCGATGTGGCGCCATCTACGTTACAACGTCGGCGTACGATAATCGCGCCGAAACATATGACCCACATAAATACCGACGAACAACAATAATAATAATAATAATAATCTTCTCTCGTCCTACGGAGATTTTTTTTTTTCAGTTTATTTTTTCTCGGCGATTTTTCACGCCGTTCTGACACCCGTGCGCAACAGCAGCCGTGGTCCTCGCACTCTTCCGAAAGCGTCGCGACCGTAGACCTACTTTTTTTCCCCCCCATACGGTTCACCGTCAGCGTTCGCTCGCCGCCCTGGACCACTTTCCACGACCGGTGAGTTGACGACGACACAGCAACGTCACAAAAGTGTCCGGTGGAACCAGTTGCCACGCGTGAGTACTGTCTTTCGTTTTGTTTATTTTCCTATCTATCCCGTCGAATTGCGAGCCACGAACAACGGTCTCGTAATAATCGTGCAAATCGGTCCACGTCGCGTTCTGTTCGTCCTGGTGTCAACCATCTTTCCGAGATTGGCCCCATTTGTCTACGTGTCTTGTAGATACATCTGGGACGGGCTTATCAGTCATGCCGGAAATCTATGAGTTCTCCGAATATTCCTATTCGTCACATGTTTGATTCGAAAACTTGAGTTCTCTTAATTACGTTTGTCAATATGTAAGTAATTACTTGATGATTTAGTATTTGGTCCGATGGCCTACTTAAACCATTCATTTGATGCTGGTCGATATCTACTTAGAATTAATATATTTTTCCGCCTATTATTAAAGTCTAAATCATTCCATATGGTGTCCCCTTGCATGTTATTCCTATAGTGAAAAAATACCATTTTGAAATTTAATTACGTTTAAATTGCTCCTTAGCCCTTGAAAATATGATCTCATTTAAAGAGACTAACTTAACTGAGTTTGGTTAATTTCTTAAGTTAAGTTTCAAATGCATTTTTAACATATGTTATATGTATAACATATTCTTTTGACATTAACTGATTAATTTATTCATATTTCATACAAACCTAATATAAAATTATAAAATACAAATGATTTTATATGAAGTATCTCTATATATGTTTATAACTATTTTCTTTGTTCATATGTTATTTTATAGCAATTGATAACTGTTAAATCTTTTTCAAAATTATTTTACTTATGATGTTATTTTTGATTTCAGACTATCCTACAATGTTTGCTCGCGTCACATTTTATCCAACACTCTTATATAATGTATTTATGGAAAAGGTTACTCAACGTAACTGGTATGATCGAATTGACGAAAATGTTATATTAGGTGCATTACCTTTTAGGAACCTCTGTCAAAAAGTAAATATTTCATTTATACCAATATTTTAATGTTATGTGTAGCGATATTGTGTTTAAATTGTGGTTTTACAATGAAGTTTTATGAATTCATTGGTATTCGAATAGTTTATAATTATTAAAAATAATTATATGTTTTTTAGTTAGTTGATGAAGAAAATGTCCGATGTGTAATTTCAATGAATGAATCTTATGAACTGGAACATTTTACGCCTCAACCAGAAGTAAGATTTGTTTTACACTATCAAATATAAGGTTGTGTAATCTTTTATTGCATTATAACATAGAATTTATTTTATTTATATTCTTATAGTTTACTTTGTGCATATATATATATATATATATATATATATATATATATATATATATATATTATATTAATCTTGTAACTAATGATCACTAGCATACTATTATTTCATTTTCTTGTTGTTTAGTGGACAAAATGACTTCAATTGTTTTTTTAAATTAGTAAGTGGCCTTTATTTTTATCATAGCCTGCACTCTTCAAACTAAAAGTTCACCAATTTCCTTTTTTGTATATTTAAACAACATGATTAATCAAATACATTGTTTACCTTTGTATATAAATGTTAATATTATAAGATGGATAAGATGAATAAAAAAATCTAGCGTAAGTTTATTAATATATGACATATTGCAGTATATTCAGATAATTATTATGAAAAATCATTAAATATTTTGAATTAAAATATAATATAATAAATAACAAATAATGGTTATTAATTTTTTTTTTAATAAAAATTATTCATAAATGTTTGCACATTTATGTAATAATACTTTACGCAAAAACTTTTATTTTTATATATTAAATAAACTGTTCTTAATATAAATATTTTTATACTTTTTTATTGTGTTAGAAATACATACCAACAAACAATTTTATTTTTAATATATTATTAATCATTATAATTGTCAAATAATGAATTTATTTTTTATTTACACAAATATTTATTCACTAGTAGTTTTTATATGTATAATTTTTATTTGTTAAATTTAATTTGTCACATGTTGGTTTTTAGATTTTTTAATTATAAAAAAAAAAATACAAATATTTGGATGTATTTAGTTAGAGAAAATATATAATGAAAAATAGTTTAATATAATTTATATTTAAAAATTAGTAAAATTGTATTTTTTACTTAAATAATTGACTTTTGTTATTAGTTTCTAATAAGCATTATTAACCTATAATATATATAATATTAACCATTTTTTGATTTTTAGATTCAGAGTTTAGTTTCAATCAATCAAAATTAGTATTGTTATTCTTAAAAATATATTCTGTTATTTGTTTTATAGATATTTATTTATTTTATAACACAATCAATAAAGGAAATGGAATACTATAGAGTATGTGTGAATTATATAAAATCAACTTCAATTTTTAATTTATAATTTTTGTTAATTTGGATAAAATCCAAATAAAAAGATATTAACATTAAAAGTACTAATATAATGTAAAATATAATAATTTATAATAGTATGAAAATAAATTATTTTTTATAAAAAAATTGCGGACAGTAAATAGTACTATTGTATGTAGGTTAATAATTTATATTGCTTTAATTGTTAACATTTTATTTTAGGAATGGAAAAAAATGGGAGTTGAACATTGCCAGTTAAGTACAAGGGACATTTTTGAAACACCATCACATGAAAAATTAATTCAAGGAGTATCGATAATGGAATCATTTTCAAAAGATGGAAAAACTGTTTATGTACATTGTAAGGCAGGTCGAACTCGTAGTGCTACACTTGTGGGCTGTTATTTGATGTCTGTATGTTTACAAATATGTATTTATTTAACATGAATTAAATTCAGTTTTATTTTATAAAATGTAATTAATGTATATTTATATTAAAATAATATTATACAAAGTTAGAATGTTTGACAAGTTTATCATCAGAATTTTAATTATGTTTATATTTTTAGAAGCACAACTGGACTCCTGAACAAGCAATTGATAATATTGTATCAAAGCGGCCTCATATTTGGCTGCGTAATCAACAATTAGAGAGCCTCAAAAAATATTACGATGGTAATAAACTCAATTAAAATGTAATACATTTTTTCAATTTAAATTTATTATTTTTGTTTGGTGTTTTTATTTTCCTTAGCTGTGGTTAAAGAAAAAATTAATGCTTCCAAAATGGATAGTAATTAAAACAACTACATACTATGACCAATAACAATCATTATGCTCGTTTTAGAATATTAACATTTCGTGTTCTTAACAACATATCTTCATAATTACGGACAACTCTAACACTAGCTTTAATAAGAGAGTACTTTAATATGTTTATAATTCTTCTAGTTAAGTCTAAATGTACTTTGTATTTCATTGTGTTGCTCAATCCTCTTCAAATTTTAACGTCTCATAACCCCAAGATCTTATGTTATTATTTATAATTTATGAATTTTCTTTATCGGTGAAGTGTTTATTTATTTATAGGCTGTGATTATTATTTTTGGTTAAAGTTTAAGTATGGTTATTTACTTCAAAAATATATTTATATTGTTTTTGTTGTTTAGATATATTAGATGTTTTATTAATTTTATTACTAATTTATGTATTTACTTTATGAATTATTTTAGATAAATTGCT
This sequence comes from Sipha maydis, assembly GCA_034509805.1. Lineage (NCBI taxonomy): Eukaryota > Metazoa > Arthropoda > Insecta > Hemiptera > Aphididae > Sipha > Sipha maydis. The sequence goes on from JASXSY010003235.1 coordinate 14,726, forward strand.
TCGGGGTGGGGGTTAATTGGACAATGTAATTTAATGATTCGTACAACTCCAGAGCATGGATGAAAGATGAACTTCCTATAGTTTATATAATTTTTTTTTCATCCAGTTTTATTGAATGACCCTAATAGATATGAATTAATATTGTAATATTACTATTTAGAAGACTTATGAATACATCCAGTGACAATAATTTTGTATACCTAGAATTAATTTTTATAAATTAATACTATTGAATTATGTAATAACTATTAACTGTACTTGAATTTTACTATTATTTACTTATATAATTGTCAGTGTGTTATGTCTTGTATGTTTGCATTAAATATTTTAATTTATAATTGTTATAATCACCAAATCACATATTATATTGTATCCATTTGAGAATATAATTTTTTTTTATGACATCATTTAAAGTTTTTCAAGTATTGTGATCATTAGGTTATATTTTTATTCATTATCAGAGTATTATCATTTAATTTTATAACCTTTTTATTAAATAGTCTGTTTAATAATATATTATATAAATAATTTTTATTATCATCAATAATTGTTAATTTAACACCTGACTGAATGTTTACAACACACCAAGTTAAAAAACATTGACATAGAATTTATATAGATATTCCATTAGTTAAGTAGAAATATTATATTTTTTTATTCTACAAAGAAAGTATCATCTTTTCACTGTTTAACAAATTAATAATTATAAAATTAAATTAAATAAATTACTTATAATATACACATACATTTATTTTGGAACAATTTAAATAATTTTTTTCGAATTATTTATGTTTAATTAGTAGAATTTAATTTTTTTAATTTTAATTTTCAGTTAATAATTCATTTTGTGCTGCTGTTATAAATTATAATGTACATATAAATTTTTTGTTTATGGTCGATAAAATAATTTATGTAATTAATATTAAAAATGTAGGGATAAACTCGCATATTATGAAAAAATTTAATTTAAAATTAATTGTTCTAAGAGTGTATTTTTTGTTCAAATAAAAGGTATAGTGATTTTTTGTTGTATATTAATTTATAAATGGCTTACCAGTTATTTTAAACTATGTAATTTGAATACTTTTTAGGTTAGTATATTATTGGTTATATTTGGCATAATGAAGGAAACATTTATCAGAAGTCGTGTAACAATGTCATAACAGTCAAAATTGTGGATATTGTTTGTAAAAGGCTTGAAAAATTAGAAATAAAACTGGATCGTTAATTGATGTATTATTTTTTTATTGTGTCATTGTTTAATTTATAATATTATAATATTGTTTTACTTAAAAAATTTATTAATTGTAAAAAATTACAGTATGTATAAGCTGTATTAACTATAGGACCACTGTTATGACCAAATAAACTTAATAACTTTCTGATGATCATATTTGTTATTACTTAAAATTTAAATCGGTTACATATAAAATCATTTTTTTATTCCTATAATAGCATAAAAATACTTTTTATTACATTTTGTATAAATCTTATTTATTTGAATGCTTGTCAAAATTATTTTTGTAACAAAATATTTTATTTCTGCAGACTATATATATATATACATATATGTATATACTTGAATCGTAAAAATTCAACAATAGACATTTATTGTACACATATTATATTATATTTATGTTACATATACAATGAAACAATGATGGATGGATTGGAAAGATAAGTAATACCTCCTACAGATATATTTAAATTGAAACATTTATAATAGCAAATTATTTAAAAAAAAAGAAAATTGTTGAATAATTTTGTGTTTTATAGTACTACATATTAATATTCGTTTGATGTATGACCACTGATTATTTACTCACAATATTTTATGTGTCGCTTCTATACAATGTTACAGTACATTTCCCTTATTGTGGAGTGTATGTACAATTATTCATAATAATAAATAAATTGATTTAAATGTAAATGTATATAATAATACATTATTATAAATATACAAAGTAGTAGATGGATAAGATGTGTGCCAAGAACTGATGGTAGTCTAGACGGAAGTATTGACAACGGCTACTTAGTCATCGTTAACAATATAACTGTCAGTGATTGGTCAAACGTTAAGTATTGTGGAAGAACATTTTTATTCTTTTCATGTGTAGTTATCAGATGTCCCTGTGAAAATGTACAGTGTTATTCAAGTCAGTTAAAATATACTCGTATATACCTATTAGAATAATTGAATCTTCAATACAATACATTTATTTAGGGTATTTCATTAATGTGACTATACGGTGAACATAAATGTATAGAGAATTATTAATTTATTATAGTTAATATCTAAAGTGAAATTTTTTATATTTTATGTTTTAAATTACAAAAAGTCGAAAGTAATCAATAAAGAAATTAATCAAAATAATTTCAATAATAAATCATTTTAAATTTTTGTTAACCATGTAGTCTCCCTTAATAAAGTACATTTAATATATATCCTGTACTTTATGTATGGTACAACGAAGAGAACAACTGATATCTCATTGTTGAATTATTTTAAGATAAAATTATGAAAATACACAAATAAATAATAAACTAACCAATAAACTGTTCAATTAATGATCTATATTCTATTAAAAACATGGAAAGTGTTGTACAAAGCTTTGACAAATTTCATTCATACCAATTATCTATAAAATAAAAATGTAATTGAAATTTTAAAATATTATAATGTAATAATTATATAATAATTATTATCATATATTATTATAATATCATAAAAATTATTTTTAAAAGTAAAAAGTATTTTTACTATTATCACCAAAATTTGACTATTTTTTTGTTCAATTTTTTTACAAACAACTTATTTCCATTATATTACAACACATTTTGATGGTAAATTTAAGTCAATTATTTTGACCAGTTAAAAGCAATAACTCTCATTTGTTCAATGATTAAAGAAGCAATGATCTTATAGATCTACAATTAATATACACGTTTACTTAAAATGGTTTATAAGCATAATACTTTAAATTTATAATTATAATTATAAGTTATAATTTATAACTGATTGTTTCCCAAAATTACCTGATAGGTAAGTGTTTATTATGGTAGAAAAAAAATTGCTCTTTCATCCAAAGCTTTTTAAATTACCTACAGTTGGGGCCAAAGTAAGCAAGCAATATCGTTCAGGATCTCTCTTGCTTCTTTTTCTGCCATACTTTATTATTATTTATACAATTGAACCAATAGTATTCACCCTGCAAGTTTTGATTAAACTATTAAAGTTTTTACATTGAATGCAGTGGAAACTATTCAAATATGGTTAAAGTAATAACACATACATTTGAGAGCAAAATGAATTGAAAACAAGACACAGTTACACTAATAGGCCCTCAAAGCTACATTTTCTTGGATACCAATCCATAATGTGTTTAAACTACTGTAGATATTTGCCAATCAGGTCTACTACTGAACATGATACATTTGAAATTTACTGATTGATGAACCATCATCATAAATCGTTCTGAATAACGAACTGTAAACAATGCAAAATAATATATACTTGTACATTGACAACGCTGTATTTACAAGCGTACACAGTACGGTATTGAGTGCGAGAAGAGTGGTTAATTTTTCAATTTCAACGAACAGCAGTAACCGGAGTTGCTGGACAGTTGAGGAGACAAATTGTGTGTTCCGGAGTAAAGTGGAATCTGCACGGAATCGGAACAAAAGCACTGCATTCTCGCCGTCAACCGGAGATTGTGTCGAAAACATGACATATGTATGAGAACACTTGTTGATTTGTATCGATAAGTACCACGATTTGGCTAACTCGAGTACTAACTTGGACCAGTGTTGGAAATTGTAGAAGGCAATAAAAGCAACAACGTTTTACGAGGGTAAAAACAGTTATTTTCGTTCGCTGAGATCGAACAGACTTTTTACCGAGTTTCTCTAGTTCAAGATGGTTGCATCGGTTGCATTACAGCGGTGGGACCCAAGATCAACAAATGAGAGCATACGATAAATAACAGACCTCTTCTCGGATCATGCGACGGATCGCTACGGATCATCGGCGGGCCGAGCGCGACCGGTAAAGATAACGAGTGCCCGCGGTGGGTTCGTGTCAAGGAGGATACGAATGTAGCGCGAACCGCGATAACGACGTGGTTCGCGGGCGTGCTACGCTAGATGTCGCTGAGTAATGCGTCGACGTCGGGCGTCCGCGGTGTCCGGCTCCCCACCATCCCTTTCACCGCGCCACGTCGGTCAGTCGGTCGGTCACCCGTTTGGTCATTGAATCGCCGCCGAACGAACGAACGTGCCGCGGCCGAGACGGGTTGCTCGCATTCCGATCGATTGGGATCCCTTTGCGCCGAGGAAACGCAAACGCGGACGGGAACCGCCGAGCGCGGCACAGGGTAGGTAGGACACCAGTGGCGCGCGAAGGCGTGTGAAATTCGATTTTTCACCTTTATTCTTTTTTTTCCCACCGTATCCCGTGGCGCGCGGAGAATTCGTATCCCGGCCGACCACCGCGCGCGATACCTGTCCGTAGAACGGCGATCGGTGTACCTATCTGCCGAGCCGCCCATGCCCGTCGTGCACGACGTTCAATCGCCATGATCGCAGCGGTACAACGTTCGATCGTTTTCACGGTCGTCGCACCCACGGCGAATCTCGGTCCTGAGAAAAAGTGTTGTTTCCCTCGGACGTTCAAACGTTCTACGAGTTCCGAGCAGTGGCACGATCAGGATTCACTATCGGAGAGAGGGGGGGGGGGATATGTGAAAACATTTTAATTTCAGTAGGTTATGATCCGGGAGGATAATGGTGTATAGTTGTACCTCCTTTACCTAGTTACGCCATTGAGTTCGAGAGTACTATTCCACTAGAGTCATCTGACCGGTCGCACCACGCCGAGACTGCCCCGCGACCGACGCGGTAGGTACACGAACAATACAATCGGTATTGAATAGTTAGATGAAATAGTTTACCCGGGTGGTAAACGACGAGAGATCGTAGCGAAAAAAAATTTACTTACCAATAAGTGTCGTACAAATACCTAATAAGAATAAAATTACTTAAATCACCCGACATTGGCTGTTGAACATACCGTGGGAAAAAAAAGAATGCTAAAAGTTTAAACGAGTGACAGCGTAGTTGAACTCTGAAAAATATTTCAATCCCAACCCTGGGCACGTAATTTTGACAAGAGCAGGCTTTTAAACATCACTATTGGCATTCGGCTGCTGAAACGTGCGCAACGATTAGTAAACAATCGATTGAAACCATTTACTGCTGTAATGTACATAGGCGTGCGCAGACCTGTAACTTAGCGGGTACCTATGATACTTTCGGGTCATATCTAAACAAAACGTCTAGGTATATTCAATTAATTATAATGAATAAACAGTTGAATAACTAATTAATTAATTTTAATTTTATATTTAATATTGTGGTATATTAGTCGCAATCGTTATGTTTTCCTTGGATCTCGTATATTTGTTTTAGATAATTTAAATTATTTATGGTTTGTATTTTTGTAGTAAATTGTATGTACTTTTATATTATCAAAAAAGAAGTTTTTGCGTGAAAATTAAGAAAATTTAGTTTATTTTTTCTTTTACGAAACATAATTTAATATTTACCAAATATTTTGGAATAAATTACATTTAATTTGACTAATGTCAGTTAAAATCCGAGTCCTTTACTCTTAGACATAAATCGTAAGGTCCAGTTTAAATGTTACACGGGGGGGGGGGGGTCTGTACACATCGGACACCCTCCGTGCGCACGCTTATGATAATGTATACAAAATTGGACGAAATACTTTTTTACCCGCGTGATAAATGTCGAAACCACAGGCGCAGGGGGATGGACTTTGGAGGCTTAACTCCCCAAATATTTGTCTTGCTTCCATAAATATTTATCTCTTCTTCACGTAATAGATACAGATACAAATTGAAATAAAAAAAAAAATAAAAAAAAATAGCCTCCCCAAAAGTAAAACAGTAGTTGGTCGGGACCCTGACGAACAATGATTTCGCTTACCGAAGAGTGAATGTCGAGTACATAAAGCACGTTATTTGTACTATGATGGACACTGCAAACGGCTTTTAAACATTCCAAATACCCGTGGGAAGGGGGAAGCGAATTTCAGAACGAGAATGTTAAAAGAGCTTAAACGAGAGATCTGTACCCTAAGCAATATTCCGACCTCAACCCTGGACATGTATTTTGACAAGAACGGCCTTCAATAATCCCTATTGGCATTTGCGGCTGCTGTAACGCACGCGACGTATTTTTCAACTCGCCCGAGCACACCGTTTTTGGTGCCTACGTACCCGCCGCAGGGAATCGGTACGATAGTTCGATTGCTACGGCACTTGCAATTCAAATCCGGTCAGGGTCCCACCGCTCACAGCGGGCGCTGTGTAATAGTTTTGGGTTTCGCATCGCATCGACCGACATTACTCTGTACGTGCTATTGGATAAATCGTTATCCACCGCACCAGTGTGTGAACACGGTGATTCCGCCGCACATCGCGTTATTGTCCGATCCGTCGTGTTCCGTCCGGTCGTCGGCGATCGCACAACAAAACGCTGGACCTCCTCGGTTGCCGGCGCGCAACATTTGCCCTCGTAAACCTCGAATCAGCCGTCAGGTCCCCGGCGCGGAAAATGAATAATTAATAAATGGTCCGTCGTTGTGCGTGCCAGTGTGCGTACGGGTCCGTCGTAGCGGAACGAGTGGTCGTCTAGTGGATTTTGATTTTTCAACGAGACGCTTTTAGTTTCGGCACATTTATTTCCGCCGAACCGTACTCGCACAAACGAATCGAACATGCGAAAACACGAAATCGTCATTTATTTTCGTACATCTATAACACTGCTCGATGGACTTTTCTTCGGCTCTAACCGTGATTAATTTAAGTATACCTACGCATACAATTCTTTCTTTCCGAGTTCTCATTTTTGTTTTGCACTTCTATTATTCTACTAATTTAAATTAAACGATTAGTATCATTCACTTCTCAGTAAAATTAATTTAAAACTTCGCGTTAACAGTTTTTATAATTATTGTCAATGCATTTGAATCATACTTAAATGGACTTTTATAAATAAAAAATTAGATAATTAGTAAAAAAAAAAAAGAAAAACGTCGTATCCGTATTGATATGGTAAACCTGAAAATTCGATACCGACCAGGTAGGCGTGGCGACGCGATTGCGTGTCGTATTAACAGAGTACCGAAGTTTATACCGTGTCACTTAAAAGTTGTTAGTTGTATTGCGACCGCCGTTGGCTTTCAGCACGATCTTGGGCGACCATTACCGGATCCGCCGGTGCAGAATAATTGTATGCAGCTGAAATATTCGGGTCGTTTTATCGCGTACTCTCTCTTTCTCTCTCTCTCTCTCTCTCTCTCTCACACTTACGCCGATCGTTTCGATTATTTTCCATAGGATTTCGCACGTGTGCACAATAATATGTGAAATTCGAGATCACGCGGTGTTTCCTTGTCACCGCGTGCACATTCGTCGAACACGCTAGAGCGCACACGTTAAAATACGTACGAAACCTCGCAGACCAAGACGATCACACGTATTGCGTATATTATTTAAAACAAATAAGCACCTACATTTCTTACCGGTTTGAATGTTATAACAGTCTACCGCGTACCTACATGTTTTTTAGCATAACAATATGCAGTGTCGAATTTATTCGGAGGTGGGGTTGGGGTGGATCCTAAAAAAGATAGTTAATAAATAAATGTATTATAATTGTATACGTAATGAAAAATAGCTGTCCGTTGTGACAGACCGACGGCGGTTTCCAAGTTGCGGGCATGTAAGAACAAATTTTATATTAAAAAAAAAAAAGTAAGGTACCGTTTTATGATAAGGACATAGTTTCACAAAAATACTGATTATTGAACGAATTAGAGCGTATACAAATAGCTGTATAATAATCTGTAGGGTCGTGGAATTTATCTTGTAAGCATTTATATTTTCACATTGAATCTAATACTCTCCCGGGTTACCTACTACACATTTTCTGTTAATCTCATTTCGCTACATACGCAGCACTAAATCAAAACCTCGCGGACCAAAAACCGTGCGAAATGCATACCCATTAAGTACAATACAGACTTGTAAATGTTTTTCCGCGCTTTTAGAGGAGATATTCCCGTTGTACAAGTCGGTGTACAAATTGTATTAGCTCAAAAAAGTAATTGGCTGCACACAGCGCGCACGAAACGAGTTGAAACCCTATATTTGAAATTCACCGCGTCGCTGTGTAAGTTGTACACATAACCGATGTGAATGTTTAAGACCGTTTACTGCGAGCACGTGTTTTGTACTGACATGCACGTATACTGCAGCTATTCATTAAGCGACCAAGTCCTTGCAAGTTTTACGTGTACTACGTTGCAACTGGTTTTTTGGAAACGCTGTTTGGTCCACGCGAACATCACCTAATTAAATACTAAAAAGTTACGCATATTTTTTTACCCACCGGCGAAAACAGAGACAATTCAATACATATGTACATACGAGCAGATGCCGTGAAGATATAAAATGAATAATACAACATAAATAAAACTAAATAATGGGACGCAGCGGATACGGCAACGAAGCTTTTGGGTGTTGAGCGCTCTTGTCTCATTTCGTTCACCTTGACGTAAGACAATATAAAATATGTTTTGTTTTAATTTATTTTTTTAAATTTGAACGCAACGATAAATCATCGTGTTTGAAAAACGATTCCGAACCGGAGCTTAGTTTACCACTTTTGGTATACAAAACAAAAATAAATTGTGAGAAATAATATTCTAAGTTAATATTTTTATTAATATAAATGTAACATGAGCAAAGTTACAACATGTGTTGTTCATTTATGGTATTAATGTATAACATCAAATTATAAAGTCTCGTCTCACTTTTATAATAAGGCCCAAGGACGTATTTAGGGGGGGGGGGGGCAAGGGGGGCATTGGTCCGGGCGCCAAGTTTTGAGAGGGCGTCAGAATCCAGAATCTCAAAACAATGCAAAATAATTATTTTCTATTATTATCAAAATAAATTACATTATCTGACCTATCGCGCTCTGCCAATAAATAACTGAAAAATATACTCGCATTTATAAAAATTTTTATAAACGATTTTATTTTTAGGTTATTCTTAAAAGAGGGCGCTTAAGAAACAGTGCTCCAGGGTGCCAAAAATGTAAATACGTCTCTGATAAGGCCATAGTACTTATAAGCACAGACATTTTTTTATCCTAGAGTAAATAATATATTCGAAATTTTGTATTTACTTTTTATGTATAAAAGGTTTTGTATTTAAAATATATTGCAGAAGAGTATTAGATCATATTAGCGTTTTTTATTAAAATTGCATTACGATAAAAAAATCCAACTACCTCATATTTAATCTAAACTAAAAAAATTGGAAAAATCGGAAAACTTAAAAAAGTGAGTGATACTTTAAGAGCACCTATACTAATTATCATTGTGATCAAAATACAAAATACTTACACATGCACACCAATGTAAAATTGGTGTAATCCCATAAAAAATGTATTACACTCAAAGGTGAGGAAGTTAATATGAAAATAATTAAGATAACATTGAGTTAGTTAAGTTAAATCATAACATGAACATTAAGTTGTATTAATCGATATCAATAATAATACATTTAAGTTTTTAATTTTAACGTTATTACGAAAGAAAAGTTAAATTAACACTACGGTTGTTAATACGTATAAAATTATTTATTATACCTACGCTTCTTTTATTTCAAATAAGACTAAAATAAAATTTATCAAATTATTTTTAATTTGAACTAAATTGATTATTTTTCAAAGACTTAATTCGATACTGAAAATCGATTACAATTTTAAATTTAAGTTATTAAACTAATTAATTAATGAGTTTTTTATAGTTAAGTTAAAAAGTTAAATAAATATTATTTTAACTTTTAACCTAATTCAGGTTCAGATTTAACAAAATGAACAATCAAATGAATATTAAATTGTAATAATGACAAGATAATAACCTTGAAAGTTATCAAAAAGGGCATTTTTTAAAAAATTATATATAAAATATAAAATATTAATAAATAAATAAATAAATAAATACTTAGTCAGGAATATAATTATATTTGTAAAGTACGACCAGTTTCGAATTAATAATACACTAAGTGAAAGATTTATTTATTTATTAATTTATAGATATAAACTATTTGTTTATTTACATATTAATTTACGAGTATTAATCATTTACTAATTTTACTTTAATTTATTTTTTTATTATTTTAATGTTTTACTATTATTTAGAGTGATATAGGCATACACAACAATATTATTACACTTAACGTATTGAAAAAAAAATGTAATTATTTAAAAAAAAATAATATTCTTCTTGCTTTTGCGGTTGCAAAGCCATTAATTATTTTTTTTAGGCTTTAAACCACTGAACGATAAATGTATTGACTTAATCATAATGGGGTTATATATATATATATTTTTTTTTTTTGAGTATAAAAGGTGTGCTTCAAAAGTTAGGTTCACGTGACCTTATTAATCGATTGGAAATTAGAAACAGATGGTTATGAAAAGTTAGAGTGAGGTTATTTTTGAAATTTTTTTTAATAATTTAAAATTACAGAAAACAATTATTACCAACGGCACATTACGAAATCGATTTTGCTATACTTCTGAAAATAATAAAACTCTAAACATCTAAAACTTAATTTTTTACTATTTTTTTTTCATTCCAATTTTGTACAGTTTTGAAAAATTATTTACACTATTTTACACAAAACTGTTTCAAAAAGTTGTACGAGTAGAATTTATTTTATGTTCAATCGTTGACTTATAAATTTTATATATTACAAACTTGCACTTTCATATTGTATTATACATTCACAATCATAAATGAAAAACGTAGTAACTAAAATATCGTAAAGTTTACAATTTGAATGACTAATTAATATATAGTTTTCCCTAACGTCAATGGATTTTATTACAGAATGTGTGCAATTATGATTTTATAGAAACTTGATACCTCAATATGAGGTTATCATCCTGTTTATATAATCATTATATATTTATAAATCATAGTACATAGACTCATTTATTAATGTCTACGTTCAAGTCTTTTTAGATGTGATTTTAATTAGACAAGAGGCGTTTTTAAATTTAACTATATTGTAATGTAAACATTTTTTTCAATAATTTATAATATTTCATTTTTATATAATGTACTCTATATGTTCACAGCATTTCCAATACAAAAAGCCGTAAATTTAATAATATTTTAAATATTTTTAATGTTTTAAATAACTAAATTAATTGTTATAAACATAGAATTAAAACCGTATAGCTCATTAAATAAATCGAGCTCCTCGAAGAACGATTTTTCTAACGATATACGGTGATAGGTTTATTTTAATTGTTTTCAAACTAAAAGTATGGCCACTCAAAGTGGTCTACGCAGACTGTATATCTCACAAGTCCTGCAATATTTAGTCGTTCAATATTTTAAACACAAATGTCACTTAATCGGATTAGTCGGATATAATAGGATCGCATGAAAAGCTTTTAACAATTAGTTAAAGTTTTGAAAAACTTTTTACTGTAGAAAAGTTGAATAAATTAAAATTAAAAAATAAAAGCGTAGCTGTTAAAAAATGTACGATAAAGTAATGCGTTGAAACAATGTTTTATAGATCCCATAGCTGTAATTACAATTGTAACTGACGTACAAATATACGATCAACGACGATGGTACGTGAATAATAATAAATAATAAACGACATTTACTGCGCAGTAAGTGTTTTCTGTGTTTTCATTTCTTTTAAACTTTTTACTGATAATGTTTATCCATGATAAAATTATCTTTACGTCAAATTTACTCGGAGTATACATCGAAAATAGTAGAGGTGGTTTTTTGTTTTTGTCCGTCACACACGTAAATAGTAATTTGCTCTTTATACCACAATACGTCGGTAAAAAAAAAAAAACATATTATTTTATTTTTATCGATAACAAAGTACATTTTAGCCGATTTTGTTTTAATGTTTTTGTTTTCGAAAATGCGACTCGAAACGTGACGTTAATAATAACGTGTCGTCGACTCTTGCTACATAGCCCCCGCGATACGGTCGGGTTGGTTGAATGTTTGCTAAACCAACTTGCGGTGTCAGGTTGAAGTCAAAGTCTGCACGTATCAGATGGCCAATTAATATTTCGTCGACTAGGACATAAGTCAGAATGGGGGGAGGGGAGGAGGGGGTCTCGTCTAACTTTAACGAAGAAAACGCTAGTGCTGTCCGGCGGCTTTACCTAGGGAATTCACAGTTAGGAATTGTCGACAGGACATTTTATTGCGCAGGCGTGTTCTGTGACGGATCATGCAAAAGCCGAGGCTGTCGTAGTGTTGTGTTCCAAATCAAGAAACCGTAAAACCGATACCGCCGATAAGACGATAATTAATGAGAATGTGAAATATTCATTATTGAACGCAGACTAAATATAATACAGATGAGACGAACACGGACACGGTTTTAAAAAGTACATACACGTTTGATGATGGTAATAATAATTGATCGTAATAAGATAAGGACTAAACTATTTTAATGCCAACTTGGATAATTTACATACGTTTAACACTGAAGAAATTTGAAAAGAAATTGACGAAGAAACTCGTGTTGCTGTATTGATCCATGGGTGTTAGATTCTGTCGTACAAGAACAAAGTATAGGTCAACGTTTTGATCAAGTAAAACTATACTTCCGTCATTTCACCTGTTGAAAAAATGTTAAAACTTATGAATCGAAAAATGAAAATTAAATATCATTGATATTTATTGTTCCATTATGGACTTATAATAACTGATCTAAAAAATAATTATATAAATGTACTATATTATTTCAGTATATATTTTGGTTAATCACATTATGCACTTAAAATGATTTTTTGTCCATCAAAGTTCGATTGCGAAATACCTTTATTTTATTTTATTTAGTGTTCTTATCAAACAATACTATTATCATACCCATTTAAAAAAATGGTTACATAAGTTTAGAAGATTCGTCGTCACCGGAAACACTTTAACAGTCCCGTATCAAGTACGTAATATTCTTAATCGGGCGTACGTATTGGAAAAAACTCGAACTTCGTCATCCCATCACCACAATTCTTGCCACCCCCTATATAAGTTAAGCCCGTTAGACTTTCATCAACCCCATCACCCGTTACTACTGGATCATTGGCTTTCGCCCAAGGATCAATCGCGCGTATAGATATTACATATAATGATATTTTTATTGAATGTCAAAATAAAATGTTCAATAAATGTTCAACAAAAAATAATGATTCAATAAAAACCCCAAGATTCTTGATATTCTAAAAACGTTGTGCCTTAACAAAGCTTAAGCCGAATATCCGCGTACGAAACATACGGTTTTAGCGTTGAACAAAAACGCAAGACGTATAGTTTTAAATTTGAACATTCGATCTTTTTAAACACATTATTTAAATGTACTTCGTTTAATGAGCGTAGTTGTTAATTATACCGGACAGAAGCCCCCAACTGTATTGCTAGGCTTAGCAACCGTTACACTTAGAAAATAAGTTGTGGGCGGATACTATAACATGTAAGTTAGAACAATACACCTGAGAAGACGAATTAGTTATTATTATAATTACTAATATTGAAAATAATAATATTGTACAATACATGCACCATATTATTTCTGCGTTGTTATATATACGAGTATATATATTAAATAATAAAATAAAAAAATTAAAAACCTCTTTAAAGTTTCAGATTTTCGGGACATGAGTGGGTATAGTAATATCTTGCTACACCTGAAAAATGCATCTTGAGCGCCACTGATACTAGATTTAAATATATTATAAGCGATATACCATATATATAGACCCATGTAAAACTTAGGAGTATATTTTTTTCAATTCATTTTGGTTTACAGAGACTAATAATTAATATAGATACCTTATTTAAATTATGTTTATTGCGAGTAGCTGAATTATTATGATACATGTACTTATTTATGCTTGTCTACTTGTCTGCCAACCGTTTAAACACGTTACCGATACCGTTAAAATGTCCCAAAACGTAATGGTATGAATTAAAGTGAAATTCAACTAATTAAGTACATAATGTGACCCGCAGAAACATTATTAGTTTGATGTGATTAATTATAACAATAATTCATTAATTTCGGATGGGTTGTCATGTTATCAAAATATTAAGATTTATTCATAGTAGCGCGTGATTAACTTTATTTTATCGTAGTATTACTATAGTATATACAAAAACTTGAAGTACAGAAACATATAACATACTTTAAAAAGTTGAACTATAAGATATAGCGAGCGTTATTAAAAGAATATTCATTAGTACCACGTTTAAAACAATGTACAACACTAAATGTGTTTTTGAACATTTTTTACATTTTATTTTTTTCAAACTTCTGCAACATTAGATAAATTAATAATTACTTTGAATTCCTGTTAATATCTCCTCGAAACGCAAGAATGCTGAATAATCCCTTAGGTGCAATACTGCAGTTCGTCAAAACGAATTAATCCGAAATGTTTTCGAAGTTAGCGTACTATGAAAATTTGAATTCCTCTAGATCAGTGAATTTGGCTTAAACATTAAATTACTGAATTATATTTATGCTATAAAATCAAATAGCAAAATTAAAGTAGTTCATTACTCAACAGTCAATTATGGTTGTATATATTTTCACTAAAAAAATTATTATTACATCATACGGTGCATTTACAATAATTTATCGTTCAACTATATTCTATGTATGATATATTCTATGTAAGAAAAAAAAAAACTATCATTCTACAATGTTATACAATCCGTTTTGAAATTTCTTGAGTGGTTTACGTTTGTAGACGAACGGAGCTATGAGACGTTTATTTTTGATGTGTTTGTCGTTTTTCAACTTCCCATAGGACCTGATCTCTATCAAGAGCAATAACCCTAAGTCAAAGTAAGAAGAAAAAAATTAAACAACAAACGTAATTTCGTCTGGTTCCGAACTAATCGGCTTAACCAAACGAACTAATCTAAGCTAACCCAGAGATAACACGTGTGATAAACAATATGTGAGATGCAAACATACCTGCCAACATTGAGCCGATTGCCAACACGTAGAAAGCTCCCTGTAACGTTTTCATGGACATGGCTATGGTCAGTTGTTTGTCATCATCGTCCTGCCGTGGTTCCGACCCTTCGAGAACCGGTTCAACCGCCACGGACGTCGTGTCGTATTTTTCCGACCCCATTAGCTTGTCATTTAGTTTCTGGTACTCTTCTTCGGTGATTTTCGACAAAATTCCACCCTCGAACAGCCGCATCAACCTATACACAAAAAAAAAAACTATTCACCGGACTCTTATGTATGCGTTCGCGCACTGCGTTTAACGTCGTCGTAATAATAATAGTTATACGACGACGATAAAATGAAATCACTGAATTGACGGAAAACGTAATTACACGTTGTTAAAGTTGTCTCTGTAAGGGCATGCTCGTTGAAATGCAATTGCTGAATATCTGGTGTTTAACTTTTCGCTCAGATGAAAATGCTGGGCACCTGCATGAAAACCAAAAACGTACATTTTTGTTATCATTACGTACTACGATGAAAGGTAGGTACATAATACACGCACGTACAGTAGCTATAGAGGGAGTATGAGATCGTAACTTTATATTATTTTTTCTTTCGAAAACCTTCTATTTTTACATAAAAGTCAATGAGTATTAACAGTATCTATCATTTTATTTTGATACAATAATTAAAATTTATCATGATTTTCTCTCTCTCTCTCTTTTAAAATAAAATATCTTATTTTAAAAGTCCGTTTTCTACACTACTGTTTTATTTGTTTTCATTTAAACCATTACTATTATATGCATTATCACAGTTATCATATTATGCATATATAATTTAAAAATATATTGCAGCATATTAATTTTGTTAATTTATTTTAAATTGTTATTTAATAATTATTTTTAAAAAAAATGTAAGAATATCTCGTATCTATATTTTAAATAAATTCATTATACCTGTAAGAATCGGTTATAATAACCACAGAAAAGTAATGTGTAGTAATAACTTAAGAATCAATTCAAGTTAAAAGTATTCATGTATTTAATTTGGTCAAATTAAAATTAAAGTAATAAGAAAGTGTATATGTATAGCACTGTACAGTCACTTTCACATTAAATTCTGACACAGTATATACATACAGTAATCGTTTTTAAAACTAAATCTCTATGTTTAACCGTGTACAATAATGTCTGTGGAACAAAATAATGCTTCCTGATGGCACGAGAGGAACCCCCCATATGCTAGTCCTGCGGTGTCATCCTTACAATCAAACACATCTTTACCGAGTGTAACACATATCGCGACGCAAGGGACCACAACCAATTATCGGAAGACCTATTTGAATGCCGGGACCCAACCTGCCTCTCTCCAACATAATCTCCTTCTTTCAACAAACTGGACTGCTCAAACTAATTTAATCTCAAGAATCTACTTTTCATTGTATAATATACTAAATATGTTGTTTTTCTTTTCTTTTTCATAGCCTCCTAATACATAACTTTTTGTAATAATTGTATTACCAAATGGCCCTGATGCCGAGGGTTTATCTTTATAATAATAAAAAAAAAATGCTTTTATTTTTTTGTATAACGTATTACCAAATCGTTTGATATCGTAGTAAAATGTTTCTCGGCCCCCGATAACAGCATAGTTCTTGTTATCCCTGACTAATTGCATTCCTTTTTCGGTAGATTCTATAAGGTACTCTTGTTGATGAGAAACGAGCATTGATAGTTCTTCGTACACTCCAGTACCGTTCTAATTATTTTAAATGAGTTTAAGGTATATTTACGCAAATGAAACGCTGAACTGTGTTATATAATTATATATAAGCTAGTCGTGTACGACACATACAATATTATAATACATTGTGTCAATCGTATAAAACGATTTAATGTTAACTTACTTCTAACATTGCTTGCGAAGCACTTTGGACTTCGACCAATAACTGTAAGCCGGAGTCACGCATAGCCTTGGACAATTCGTCTAGAGTATTGATGGGGGGTTCTGTTGATCAGAATTTGGAAACAATATTATTTATAGACATTAAAATAACTAATGCGAGTACTAAAATATGTATACTACAACTATTCACGCCGAATAAACACCGTCTGACAAAATAATTTTACCGACATTGAAGTAACAGTAATTGGCTTGAAAATGATTACCTTTTGGTGGCCTTGCTAATATTGACGTGAGACTAGCTGAATACATGTCGCCGATCACATAAGTAGCCGTTAACATTAATAAACCGGCCACGAATCGGATCTTATTGTTGTCTGATGGGATAATTGCAGCTACGCATTGAAATAATTAGTAATCAATATTTATTAGACAAAAGACGTAAGTATACAAGTAGATGCCCAAAAATAATATCTTAGAATAATATTTAAATAACACAGTATTAAATCTTTAAGCAATGTAAATTTACCATTACCAATATTTTCTTTATGCAAAAACTTGTTATTATAAATAACAATATAAATATCAAATTACTCAACGTAGAGAACAATAGCCAATAATTTGAATGAAAAATCGACAGTGATTGTAACAACTATGTATTCATTGAAATCTTGCGATTAACTTACATGTATGGTTTTTTATTTATTTTGAAAATCAATGAGATTGTTCAATTTAAGCTGCACTATGGGCTTTTTGGATGAAAAATATTTACTGAATAATAGTATAAATCACTGGACACTATTTTAGTATGTATAGCAATATCATATGTCAATATGTCACGTTCAGATTTCAAACTTTTACGTTTCGCGACGTGCTTTACCAATAGATTTTGAACAATTTTCTGGTATAGTATATCCATTTGTTTTTAAATCATACAAATTCGACACTATACAACGTCAACAATAGACCACCTATAAGCGATTGTATAAAAAATAACAAAGGGTATATTTCAGTTTTTTCTAAAACAGTCAGCGGTATTGAATAAGCCCGTGAGGGAAGGGATTAGTATGTCTTATAATATAATACACACACACACACACACACACACACTATTTCATATAAGTGTAAAAATAATGTACTTTATGGTATATTTTCTTTTCTTTCACCTATTAATGCGATTAATTACAATGAAGTCACAGAATCGAAACTCAAATTTATTTTCATTTTAAGTCCTACGCTCTTTAATAAATTCTAAAAATGTTCTCATATTACGTATTTATAATTAATATTTATCAGTCTTTATTATATATATATGTATATAGAGGAACACGGGCACCTTATATTTATATTTATACCTTATATTTACCTTTGGTGGTGAACACAAATAAAAATATAATAAATGCTTGAAAATGCATAGAGTAATTTGTGTGCTTAAATGTGAAAACACATAAATATGAAGTAGGTATTAATATGCCTTTGTGTATCGCGTTTTGTTCCGATTTCGCATTTTCCGTTTTTGTTACTTTCACATTTACGTACTCGTGCGCGTGTTTACATCGGTCAACATTTGACAACTGAGAACGTCGAAATAGATCCAACCGATATCTGATATTGTGACAACTATATTATCACTTCTACTGGTTTCTCAGGATTTTGCGCTTTTATTGTCTAACTGAAGCGGACGGTAAGCCCATCCGTATATTATTATATAGACTGTGAACTCGAGTATTGAAAATCGTACGAAGTATAGGCTGTGTACCCCGATATGTAAATATATATATATATAAATGTAAATATGCTATAGGTATATATATTATTGTGTTTAATAATGTATAGAGTTTCGAACTTTGAGCAAACACTGTGCATTAAATCGGAACAATCACGTGTGTAACATGATACTTATATGATAGTGTTGACACTGCAACGAGTACTTGTATACAAGAAGTCTGAAAAAATCAATTTCCTATCAAGCGACGGAAAATATGATTTAGAACGTATCATCAATGTACATAATGCAGTGCTAAAATGCACTACATAATGCTGGGCGGCGTGTATGGTTTTGGTGAAACAAAATCGGTATTCAGTCGATCTGATTTGTACAGATTACCCGTCGAAGAAAGTATAGTCGACAGTAAAAATAAGTATTCAACAATCGAAATACCGTTGGTGTAGTAAGACGGCGAGCTATACACTTCTGAAGTTTGATTGAAATATATTTAAATTGATAAAATCGGGCTATAATTATGATCATCATTTAGTGTTTACGTAAGACACGTATGTGCATATTCGCAGTACGAGCATTTGTTACGTTATATTACGTAAGTCTCTTTAGCACGAACAGTTGTCTACGATTGACTGGAATATGAAATACTATTTGTTCCTGCCGTGTGAATGTATTTCGTTAACAGTTAGGGACATCGGTAGAAAAATACTGCATGATATATTGAATAATTATTTAGCTCATATAAAATTAAATAATAATATATAATTATTCGAATGATTCGACTACCAAATCAGTGTAGACACTTTTTATGAAGATTGTACATCTGCATAGACTATTGAGCAACGGTTCTCAATATTTTACATCTTAGTATCACCTATTTGGTAAATATTGACAAATTGTACGTGCTTATCAGTTGACATGGTACACGCATGCTTATTGATGTGATGTCAATTTTCGTTCTCCCATGTTATACGCATAAATATAATATAGGTACTTATATTAAAAAGTAAAATCTAATATTTCATAAAAATTTTTGAATGAGTTATCTGACAAAAAAAAAAAAAAAAAAAAAAAAGAGGTTTTTTTAAGGTTTAAACTCATAATTCCAGAGTATATACTATTATATGTACGATAAAAAAAAAAAAAAAGAAAACCGTAAGAATTTATTTCATAATTCATTCTATATACTATAAGTAGTGAAATTATTATCACCTTGTTGTAGGAATACCGTGACGGACCACCACACGCATTTCCAATACAGCAAAGATTTCCCTTGGGGATGACCATCGGTCGAATCGATCAAAATGTATAGTATTGGACCGGCGAACACCACCGTGATCAACAGCAGCGGCCAAACCTGAAAATGCGATCGATGATAATATTATGCAATACGATTTGTGTACTTGCGCAAATATGACGTATTATTTGCCTTTGCACGCGTGTACAATGCACAACTTACCGACCAATGAAACGGTCTGATGAGCGAAAATGCTTCATTCAAACGTCCAGGCGCGTGTGTCAAGAATGCTTCGTTGTCGACTAACGTGAGAAACGAGAAATCTACGACCAAGTTGCGCTCGTACGTGATGGACAGATCTCCGACAAACCAATCTGCCTCCTTTGGTTTGCCGATGGTCGGATCGATACGATTTATTATATTATATGTTGTTTTTTTTTTGAAAGCACACCGTCATACATCGCCGAAGTTTGTTGTACTTCGCACAGGTCCAACCGTGTTGTATTCAACTCGAGTTAATATAAATATGGTGTTTTACAACGTCAAAACGTTTATTCGTACGTAATGTTGTATTATCAAAATAATAACGTCTAAAAACGTTTTTGTTTAAAAACAAAACAAAAAAATAGGTTCAAAATGAAAATTAAATATTTTTAAAAATCCGATTTCCATCGGACATACGACCTCGTATTGTTTTAATAGAATTACATTTTGTGTAACGTATTATTAGACATAGTATATAAGATGATACATTGCCGTAACGTAACGCGTGGGAAAGACGATATAAAATACAACAAACCTTGGTATTCTTAAACGGTTAGCTATTAAAGAATATTGAACATATGTTTTTCAACGTCAAATTATATAAATTATTCTACCTATCTAGAGCTAAGGGATAATTATACAATTCAATTGTCTCAGTTGTAATTAAAATAAATATATACAATATATTCGCCATACGTACCCTTTGTCCAATTAAACCCAACACTCCTTGCATGGACGACCCGCGATCGAGTCCTGAACCTTGGGTGCGATCAGGTGGATCTATGTAAGTGAATCTGTGTATAATTACATATTGTTATTGTTATAGGCGAACGATTCTCGCATAATATTATAAAAGTAATTGTTTTTACTATTTGCATTAAATAACTGACAAAATAGAAGTATTGAGTACCGAAAATTTAGCTTATCGGCCAACAAATTTATGAGTTTATCGTCTCGTCCACCGTCCACTCGGAAACTGTCGTTTAAATATTCGACGAACATCCACGGTGGCTTCTACAAGAAATAAAAAATGTGTAAAATAAGTTAAATGTTCAAGGAAAATTATTGACGACGAAGGTGTGCGAATATTATTGAATTATATAACATTCTCACATGAGAAAAAACCGTAAAAAATTTACATTTAAATTGAAATATACAACAGTTTATATTTTAACATAATATATGTAAGCTATGAAATGTTTTTTAAATTTAATTTATTGATAAGTTGATAATATTTAATGATAGTTAATCGTGTGAAGTAATTTTTTGATATTTAAATACTAAATATGGTTCTAAGTTAATTCTAAGTTAAGAAACCACATGAGGCCCGGTTTTTCAAGTGTCTAAATAACTGTCGGTTAACTAACCACTAGTTAATTTTAACTGTCAATTAAAGTTCCAGTTAAATAGAATGCGGTTTATCAATGAAAGTATCGTGCCTCAGTTAATAAACCAGAGGGTAACTGTTAAAACAATTTTTTTGTTATGTGGTCATACTGCAAAATTTGTGATAAGATGTAATTTATTATTATTATCAGTTATTTTCACTTATTCGTAATATTATAAAAATATAAAGTATATTTTATTTTTCAAATGGTTCAAATAAGTTTCTGGCATTTTTACAAATTGAGTGCGAAGTTTTGCTATGTTCAGACTTACATATCTTACTATAAGACAGGCAGATGATTTACTAACACCAATTACATCTCTTACACTTATTAAAAATCTCCTAGTAGCATAAAATCGAAATGTTAATAATAATTTTTTCATTGGTGTTATAACATTATTCCTATTAAAATAAAATATTTTACTATAATTTAAGTTATATTCTATAAGTGTATATATATATGTCATTATTAAAAGTCTCTAGTATTCAGTTATCCTATAATTACTGAATAATACGTATCTATCTGTATTAGTGCTAATATAATGTGCTATTAAATTTAAGACTTCTATAACTGTTTCTTTAGACAGACGGAAACGCACTTTAAAATCGTAATCGTCCGATAGTAAATGATATACTCTGCAGTGTACAACATAAGGCCTGCGTTGATAATTCATGTATTCCTGAAGTTTAATATCATCATCATCAAATAAAAAATTATCTAGTAGAAGATCCATTGTTACGAGTATTATTAATATATGTAGAAAATAAATTAATAAAAACTTAATACTTTATACATATAAATATATTGAAATAAAAATAATTATCTATGAATCTTTATCAAAAAATGATAAATTTATGTTAACCAACAGTTAATCTTTATAAACGTAAGAAATTGCATCAGTTAACTTAACTGGCAGTTAAAACTTCTGGTTAGTTTAACTGGGACTCTATAAACAGTTTAACTAGAGGAAAACGGTAACTGTCAGTTATGTCATACTATCAGTTAAATGCGATTGAAAAACCGGGCCTATGTCGACAACATTTGAAATTAGATGAATGTACAAGATGTTTAAATCATTATTATCTGAATAATATTTATATTAATTTATCATAAATTAAAAGAGATCTGTGATTCGCTAAAGCATGGTATTATTTTACTAAATAAGATTTCAGATTAACCTGAATATAATTTGTATACTGCTTTTTTAGACGAAAAGTATTCAAATTTTTTGCTTCTAAGTGCAAGTTAACTGTTATTTTATATATATATATATATATATAAATTGCCTAAACAAATTATTTTTATCATGTTTATAATTGTTTATATTGTTTATATATTACATGCACAGCATACGTATGAGATTGATTTAAATACATAAACATTTTTATGGAGACTGTTATTATGGCGTAGGGCGCTTTATTACTGTTTTCGCGGATTTATGACTGGCAAGGTTTAAAATAATTTACGTTGTTGTTCGTCTTAGTTTCATTTCATTTTAATGCTTACATGTAGAACGGGAACAATGAAACGTCTGCCTTCAAAATTCGTGTACACCCGTTCGGGTGGCGGTAGCAGCGGGAATCTGACCAACCCGTCTATGGTTGACCACCAATTGACCATTTTCAGTTCCGATCCGTATCTGACGTTAGCGGTGGCCTGACTGTAATAAATCTGGTAGCTGCAATGGTAATCAGATTTTTATTCACGTTATTTTAAGTGTTTCACAATAATGGTAAACAAACGTTAAATTAACGTCTAAGACACGGTGGCCATGGACTAGCGGGGTATTTTTACTCTGTGGTGACGACGGGTGGGCTAAGTACTCGTCACACGAGAGAGTTGGAAAGAAATATTGAAATACCTACTTTACGACAAAACAAACCACTATAAACGACTAACCGAGCGCGTCATTTTTTGTACGTGTATGGTATGGGGATTTGTATTAAATTTAGTTTTATATTTCAAAGTTGTTCACTCATAAGATCATTTATTGTTTTATCTAATGAAATACTATATCTACTCAGCTAATAGGTTAAATTGGATTGATTTATATATATATATATATATATATATATATATATATATATATATATATATATATACAATGGGACACAAAATCAATATTATAGAGAAGCGATATATATTGTTGTTTGAGGCAACTAATCCACATTCTTTACTTACTCTCAAAATTATTAATAACGTTCTTAGAAGTCCTCAAATACTCGGAAAATTGGATTACATTTTCCAGCTCATAATGCTAATCAATATTTACCGCTTCATTTAACAAATTGCCTAGATCTATTTACCATACATTATAAATAATTTATTTTAAATTTAACTTTGGAATCATTGTTATCGAATTGCATATTGTGCGAATGCAAAGTAGTCATGTTGTTTTTGACAAGTTCCTGGGATGTACCGCGTTGCAATAACTATACTATAATAGTTTACGACAGGATCAAATAATGTTTCTAATACAGGTTTATGTTTCAACCAGCAGGATCCATCATAGACCGTAATGTTACCGGCAAGGCTTCGCGAAATCGTTTTAATCAATTTGGAACGCATAGGAGCATGTTCCCACAAACACACCGGAATAACTTGGAGCACTCCTCCTTCTCGACAGCGGCTAACGGTCCAACGACATATTTATAACGTTCGCGATGTTCTACACGCTACCGTGGGTTGTAAAGCGTGTTCGTGCGAAACATATCGGAAACCTGTGGATCAGCGAAGCGATAGTGGCATGCATGTACCGTGCTGGATACATAATATATTACACGGAAGCCGTACAGGGGGAGAGAAAAAACCAACACGTCGATTTCCTGCTAATGCGGTCCAATTGAATTAATATTATATTTATACGACGTGTTCGGGTGGTCCGCCAACCACGTGGGGAAGGGCTGCAGGGGACGCGAGATCCCTAAATTTATTTTTCAATTTGATCGCAACGACTCTCCGCACCGACGCCCATTAGATAATGTGCGTCTTGGGAAAATGCTGTGTCGCTGATGTTTTTCTCCTCAGCAGCGCGCGACCCGTTTGCGTAGGGTCGAGGGAGGATGGCCGCTAGTGTAGGGATGACGGCTTGGAGGCCGGGTAGCATGTGGAAGCCAACGTGGACTTAGGGTGGAAGGGACACCAGTGTGTAACAACAACAATATTATTATTATTATTATTATTATCATCATCGTTATTATTGATGAGAGTACACGACTGCAGTCCATGCACTTACAATCCCGGCCTGGGACTAGTGATGACGCACACGCGCATCGCCTCCGATATATCAGACTTGAACGTTCGGCTGACGGACGACCGAAGCCACAGGAACACGTACACTACGTCCCGTGACATGAGACTGTTCTTCCGGATCTGCGGTGCGAAAAACAAATGCGAGGTTATGTCCAATGTACGTCGGTAAAAAAAAAAAAGAAAAAAAAAGTAATATGATTTCACGCAAATGCGCTGATACATACGGCGCTCAATATGCTCTCCATCAGCTCCGATGTCGAAAACACTATGTATGACTTTCGTTTTCCAGTTCTCACCGCGTTTCGGATATCGTCTAAAAGCTACGTTTCGAAACAACAATACATTAGTTGATTAAACTACCATTGCAGTTTACGTACAATGTACCACAGTAACGGTAATATACACTATGTATAAATAATATATATACATAGCGTCTATTACCGGTATTATATATTATATTATATTATATATATATATATTTCTATGTACGTTGCGGTTACTTTGAAAATTATTAACCCAAGTACTGTGCATTAAAATCATATGATATTATATGAAGTAGAATTCGAAGTTTAACAAATGGAAAAATCATTAGAGTTATACAAATGGATCTATAAAAATATGATAACATCATGTAAAGCGTTCGCATTTGCTTTGCCTGTCAGTTTATTGAGTTTAGAATTACCGAGATTTTTTTCATACGTGAATGATCTTTTGTGTACACGCGTTTAATGCCATTAATTATACAACTTTCGTAACCAATAATTCGGCGTAGTGTCAATTCTGTCTATACATGTCTTTATCACCCGCTATATTAAACGAGTCAATTCATATCTGAAGATATTCTCGACAGTCAGCAAATCGTTTTTGTAATGCGAAAAATGTTTACGTTAATTTGTAATTTAAATGTGCACTATAGAATACTCGCAATTCGTATTTATTATTTTTTTAGATAGAAACTAGAGAAAATAATTTCTAATATATTTTATAATATTTCGAGTTGTTTTATAAAAATTGCCGTTTTACTGTATAATTAATTACTGTTGAAGACATTCGTTTTACCTTTTATAATAGGAAATAAAATCTATTAATAATACATTCAAGGCCGGCGTATATTTGCGCTCTGGGCACAATTATTACATGTATAATGTCTTTAACCAAATAGTATAAAATAATAATGTATAAGTTATAAAACTAGGAAACTATAAGTAAAAATAAGAATTATTTGAAAAATGGGATTCTGTGGCTTGTATGATTTATATTATACTAGGTTACTATACCTGCCTAAAATACTCAGATTTATCCACTAGATATTTTATTATTTTAGATTAGAGCAAATACTATTTCGATGAAAAGCAATGCAAGTTGAAAAAATCGCATGAGCGTCGTACATTCTATTGATATTCATTATTATTTATTTATACTATATACATTTATATAAGCCTCAATCGGTAATTATTAAAATCATAACATATTAAATTTTCTGGGTGACCCATAGGTAAAAAAAAATAGCCAGTGGTGTGTCTGAAGGGGGAATATAGGAGTTGAGCTCCTCCCCCCGGATTAAGACAATTTTTTTATAAATTATATTTATAGTACAATTTGATAGTTTGGTACATTTTTAACATTATAATTTATAAAAGTGATTATTTATTTAATCATCGCATTCGCACTCTTACCACAACGTGACCGTCAATACATTGTATAAGTATGACAGTATGACAGTGTGGTTAACTAGCTGTTGATAACCATATAGAATATTAGGTAACTACTTCAACCACATCAATAGGTAAATTATATATACTACTATAATATAGTACTATATCCTACCGTGGTTTCAACTTTCATATTATTGTATTTTACACTACACTGATGTTATATCATTAACACAACGTTGTACTTACTATTTAGTGCAAGTTTATTATTTGAACCCTTTTGTACCTCTTAAAGTAATAAGTAGGTATATACTATACATTTATAACTATATTAGCTAAAATTTATGGAACTGAAAAAATATCAATTTTAAGTTATTTCAAAGTGGAACTTAAACGTTTGAAAACTTCTGAAGATTAAGATGATCCTCAAGAAGTAGGAACTTATAATGAGTTTTAAAAAATTTGTTTTCGGGTAGGTAACTAATAATATACAGGTATATATATTATTATCCCTATATATACTTGTAAACGAACAATTTCGAAATTCAAAAAATTGAAGTTTCTACCTCTAGTACTTCTACATTAAATTTAGATTCAATAAATTATTTGAGTTAAATATACTTTTGTAAGTAATAAATTTGGTACATATGCTATGAGTATATTCTATACACCACAAGTTATATGAAAACAATAAAATTATATTTTCATTTAATTAGTAGCATAGCTATGATATATTTTTGTTGATTGTTATTATACCGACAATTATTTCTTAATCTATTGCTTATCGTTTATTATGGACAAATTTTAATGAAGTTAGAATTGTATATTCAAATGTACCAAGCAAAGAACAAATTTGTCAGTCTAATGATATAAGCTGATATATTTACCAAATATCATGAAAGTAAAATAAAAATTACATAGTTTAATTTAAATATTATAATAAGCATATTTCAGTCTGGCTTCTTTTTTAAAAAATCATTATACAACTATAAAATAACTTTGTGGTGTATAATCAAAAGTGTGACCATTTTTTTTTTTATACATATCATTATAAATTAAATATATAATTTACATCGTTATTATAACTTCACCATCGTATATGCGTAGTGCTTCATTAGAAATTTATTAGCGATTAGGATCTATTTCTTCCTATTTACCTATTAGAGCTCTAAATTAAAACTTCCCTCCTATTTTTCAGAACCCCTCCCAATTTCAAAATCCTAGGCATGCAATTGTACATAGCTATATGTAGGTATTAACAAACAAGTAAGCGAATTGAAAAATAAAAGAAAAGAAACGCTAAAAAAGGGGTGTTCGGAATCTGGTGCAATTTAAATATCAACAACGCTCGATTATGTGTACGGTTTCTATTGATCGATAACAATAATATAATATTATAATATATGCGTAATATGTTACCAATTGTACGTGATCCACTGTTAATAATGCGTGGTGAGTCGTTGTCACACCCCTTCCGTGTAGTGACTTAATTGTATTACTCAGGAAATCAGCAGCAGCATCTTTATGAATAAATTTAATTTATAAATGCACAATGCATATACTATATATTATAGTTATGCAATTACCGATACAGCTATGACTTAAATTTATTCACGTAACACGAATTAATTATTTATAACCCTGCATCCAGAGAGCGTGCATATTCCCGTGTAATAATATAAAACTGTACCTAAACGGTGATTATGTTGGAAAATGAAAAATTCCTACGGTACATATGAATAATACTATGCCGTTGATAGATTAAATAGTTTTACAATTATTGCATGCATTATCTTTTGTAGTCATCAACGGCGAAAATCGAAATTTTTATACTGTAGGTATTTACATAATATTATCAGCACAAAAAACGCGTGTCGTGTGTATCGTGTTGTGAGGAAATTTAAAATATCGTCCCATACGTGCTATATTGTAATATGTATGTAGGTCGAGGAGACAGTGACACGTGTATAATATATACATATAGAATATTGATATTTAATGCAATATGTCATACAGAATAATAAGATTTTTTTATTAAATTATACATGTATTTATAAATACAAAGGTTGATTTTATTTTCCAGGTGCAGCACTAATTATTTCGAAAATCTATGTTATTGATTATTATATATTCGTATAAGACAAGCGTAGATGGCTATATAAGATATAATGTGTCGTATCCGACGAATCAAACAAGTGAAAAATAAATTCATAATAAAATGATCAACCACTAATGAACAATGTAGGAATTTATTATATATTGTTCCTGTAAATAACTCAGATTTAAGAATTTACGTCGTGCCAGTAGATTAATGAAAAGTTAAAAATTACACAAAAGAATAGGTTCACGTGTTTGTACATTTTTTTTTTTTATAGTTGTTATTTAAAAATCAAAATTTGATAATGATTTTAAATGATTAATATACATATTTAAATCAATAGTGATTTCTAATTTAATGTAATTAGACCATAAAAAATTGTACTGCGTGAAAAATAAAGATTAAAATCAAATTTAAAAATAATAAAACTTTCCTTAAAAACGAATAATTAAAAAAAAAAAAAAATTCTGTGCAGTGTTATAATTCATGTTCTATTATTTTGAATTGAAGTGCGTTTGTGTTTTGAGTATTGTGTACAGCGTAATAAAGGTAAGATTTCATGGCATAATCGTACACTCGACACCTGAATGAACGGCTAGAGTGCTGCAGTCGACCGCCATGGCCACGATGATGTCACGGATCGCGTCCGTTAAGTTACCGTAGTCGAGGTCGCGCCATCCGCTGTCACCGGTTGTTTGCCTCCTCTGATAGCGCCGAATGTTCGGATAGTGCCGTCCCAAAATCCCTGTTAACAATTTAAATTGAAACAGCAAAAAAAAAAAAAAACCACGTCCGTGTTACACGTTGCATGACCTCGCGGATAACTGGACGCGTAAACGCGCACGTACGCAAGCCCGAAGGGTAGGGTGAAATCGTTTAGACGGGTCTCGAACAAAACCGATTTTTCAGATACTTCGAGAGGATTTTTTCATCCCGAAAACGACGAGGTTCGAACCGTAAATAGATTGCGCGGGGTATCACTGTCTCGTGAGTTCAACGACTTTACGTTTGGCAAGGAGGTCGGCGAAAGTTGAAACGACAAAAGTTTGAACGTACGGGACAAACTAGAATGAAAAAAAAAATAAAAACCTAATGTTTACCGTAGAACGCGATACACGGGGAACCTTTAATGCAGGAAGTAGGGGGAAATCTATATAGTCATTATTACCAGAATAACTATTGCCATTGTACCTAATAAAACTATTACTACTATTGTTATTATTGTCATCTAATACGTACTCGCCGAACCGTCAGCACACGACATTAAGGTCGAAACCGCCGCGACGAAAACGACCGCGAGCAGCGCGCGTTCTACCGCAGTCATTTCGCTGCGGAAAGTACCGCGCGATTTTTCCACGTTTTCCGGCGCGCGGCAATCGCGATCGTGAAGAACGGACATAGCCTCGCAACTCGTTTATATTTTATTAATCGTGATTGCAACCGTGATATTTTCGTACTCCGCGTTTGATGGAAATTATATTGACGAGTGTAGAAAAAAAAAAATAATAATAACAATAAAAAAAATAGTAAAAAATTAAAAAAAATATGCCCGAGCGAGATTGTGTACGTGCATACAATACGATTCCGCGACGGACATGCGTTACACTAGGCTATAAAATATTTATACATTTGACCACGAAATACATACATATATATGTATGCAGCGAGAGAGGTACGTATGTGGAACATCATAGCGAGTGCAATGCACACATACTCACGAGGTTAAACATTGCCTGCGGTCTGTCAGTGTTACATTATTAATATTAAATGTATAATGACCCTCGCCAATCATTGGGCACTTATGAACCTATCGCGTGTGGTTATCAATTATTATTGTTATTGTTGTTGTTTTTATTTTTCGCTTTCGTTACTGCAGAAATATATTTTTAAGTAGTATATGAATCGGTACAGCGTGTGCTTTTTTCATTTTTACTTTATTTAGAATGGTGACAACAACTGTACATGTACATAAACATAAAACATTTCGCTCAACTAAGTTAACCCTTTCAGTCCCGAATTATGATCTAACAGAGAAAAAAAATATTTCATATGTTCTTTGCATTAAATATATTCAAATTAAGAGAAATTTTGAATTTTGAAATTTTAAGAATACTTAAACTTGAGTTATGGTGACTTGTCATTATAATGGCAGTTGGGCGTTAAATAAAATTCCATACATTGCCATTATAATGGCAATTGGGCTTTAACGTATAACACATTTTATCATTAAATAATCTTTATTAATAAAAACAAAACAAACACAAATTTAACAATATCTAAAATATCTCCAGAAGGTAGCTGATGCTGTCTTTTTGACATTTTAAACTAAAATTTATAACATGAATTAAATTGAATGAACAGCTATCTATGTATTATTAAATTAAAAGAATACTTATTAAAAAGGTAAAGTTGATATTCTTCACAAAACAACAAAATTTCAAAAGGAGTGGGAGTTACCGACGAGATTAACGAACAAATAATAACAAATAACGATCATGAAACAGCAAAACACACGCTTATGATATCAGAAGTCCAAAAATAATATTTTATAATATTATCACAATTCACAAGCTGTAAACGCCCAACTGCCATTATAATGGCATATCATTTAACACGATAATACTCACTGAGAATAAACAATAAACAAATTTTAATACTTCCATAATACAATAATATCTGTGTTGACAAAGGGAAAAAAATATGGGATTTTTCCTATTCGATTTGAATGATTAATATTTATTTTTAGAAAAAAAAAAAAAAAACTCGACTAACTTTTTTTTTTTTCTTATTCATCATATTCCCCGAATATCGGTTACTTATAAATATAATCTTAATTATTATTATTATCTAGAAATATTCTTTGTCAAAATAAACCATTTTCCCGAAGGTTATGTATAAAATTGTAATATCTACAAATACTTTTATTGTAATGCCATTATAATGGCATTGGGGACTGAAAGGGTTAACAACTATTGTACATATAAATAAAGTAAAATAATATATTATCATTGGACATCTACTCCCTGTAAGTAAGATCTGTACATATAATACTTACGTAAAACTTTTACTTGGTTCGGCTCACTATTGTTACACGTTTAAAAACAATATAGTTATTCGTTATTATTGGATACCCGCCCTCTTTAAGTAATAGATTTGTAATTAAATAATTTATGTACATTTGGCAATTAATGCCGCATTGTCGTTAGTACGCTGGACAATAATATTTTGTACGGAATATTATTTAAAAATACCGAAAATAATTTTTATCGGAAATTCATCATCGTATACGTAGTGTCCGGAATCCAGAATATCGCGAGTGCTTAGAATCATATTCGTCTTGGCTTCGGCTTAGTAAAAACGTCCTGACACTCGTTATAAAAATTAAACTTCAGGACTTGGGGATCGCATTCAGTCTATTAAACAATATTTATCATATGCATAAAGAAAATGTGTGTAATGATGCATCCAAAGTGTCAATCGAATTTCGATGTTGGTGTTGAATTGACTTTATATAGAAATATTTAAGTACAAATAAAAGAGTGTATTTCCCTATACACATCGTCCACGTTTATTTTTTAGCAGCAAGTTACTAATGTAACAGTGTCAACTTAATTGTAAAACAATAAACGTATAATTCCATGACGTTTTATTTTTTCCGTACACTATAAATAATTTTTAGAACATTTAATTTTTATTACAGATTTAATATTTGTATTTGTTACTGATATATACATCGATATACTCAGTAGATCGTCGCGCTATAACTAGAAACTTGACCACAATAGGTTCTTGTCACTCTAATACGCATATACATTTGCAACACATATATAATATCCATTGTCCCTAACATATTTATATTTGTATATATCCTATATATACGGACAGATATTTTGCTTACATGGTGGTTTATTTTTATGCCTTGTATTATTGTATTATGTCTTTAGCCCTGCATTATCACGTTATGTTTTCATATTTTATTGACAAGTGGCGAAGAAGCGCTGCTGTTCGTGTACACATTTATGTCTTTCTATATACTGCGCGTATTAGAGCGTAATTTTCGTGCGGTCGTTAAAAAATATAAACTACAACAAAATATCATACACATATTTCAAAAACACAAAAACGTTTTTGAAAAAAAATAAAATAAAATACAATCCATATAGCATTTTTTAGTATTTTATCCTTGACGTAAATGTGTTATAATTATGTGAACCCTTTTAGCCAACTCAAGCCTCCTGGCTCTTTAAATGCACGGCCTGTCCCACTGACATCGGCCAACTATTATTTATATTATATATCAATCCTATGTGTACTCCTATGTATACGCGTGTACTTTGCACACTTATACGTATACACACAGCCTACGACGTATATCCTTCCGAAAAATGCCTTCTCAGAATGTATAGTAATTTTTTTCGAATGTATATGAAAATAAACTCTTGTTTTTAAGCGTGGTCACGATTTTGTAAAACCGCCACAACTGCACGATTTTTCTTTTCTGTACGTCCCGTCGCGACGCGTCGGTGGTTGACAGTATTTCCATATTGCAGGCATATTGTACGACATACGCTTATAATACTTAAACATATGTATGTACTCGTATATATGCGTCGTTGAACATTAAACATTTTGCAGCTGCTGAATTCTCTGTTTAAAGGCTCACGAAAATCTAAACATATATACAGATGTCAATAATAAGCATTTATAGTATATACTTTTATCATACATAGGTACATATGTCTGCTGACAAAAATTGCATTAATGAAGTTGAAAAATATACTGTTTCGCGTAGGTAAATTACATATAAATAAAAAATTATCATAGTATTATAACTAATACTTTTTGCAGAAAAATGTACAACGCATAGAATATATTTGCAAACAAATTTTATTTGCTCACGTGTATTAACATCCAGGGTTAGTCATAAAATGGGGGGAAAGTTTAAGGGGAAGGTTTGAGGAATAACTTTTATTTATGAATTAAATCAATGTATTTTAACGATCATTGTCAGTTATATGTTGTAGCTACCATAATAAAAAAAATATTATTACAAATACTTTCCGAGCGAACTTACTATAGGGTGTGAGTAAGAC
The DNA here is from genome assembly GCA_034509805.1 of Sipha maydis. Classification (NCBI taxonomy): domain Eukaryota; kingdom Metazoa; phylum Arthropoda; class Insecta; order Hemiptera; family Aphididae; genus Sipha; species Sipha maydis. Next base: position 48,454 of record JASXSY010003235.1, read on the forward strand.
GAAGATTTTAAAATAAAATTTGAACTACCGTATAGTATCTTTTTGGGCTATATACATAATTTTTGAGAGTAACTTTGAATTAAACGTATAAAATACGTTTCGATTCTAGCATATCTCATTCGGAAAATTCAATTGCGATCTGAAGTTTCAATGCATGTTGTTAAGTAAGCTTAATTACACGATTCAGTTTCGTCGTATTCAACCATGTATAGGTACTCGTAAGTGTTTGTGTGTGTTACCTAAAATAAAAAACGTCGGTAATGGTAACTTTAACCCTATAGGTAAGGGGAACAGGAAAGAGACAATAATCTCGTGATTTGTTATTTTTCGTGGTTTTCACGCGCGCGTGTAAGGGGATGGGTTATTATTTTATTTTTTTATTTTTGGTGCTAGCACGCACGTCCCTCCTATTTTGGTTCTATACCACCCCTCTTCCTATTATTGTATATATATATATATATATATATATATGTATTGTACGCGCGTATATTATAATAGTGAGATTTTCCGTAGTCATATTATTATTATTACTGTGTATATATATACTAAGAAACTCCCTTCGTCTGATGACGTAGATATACTCACACTAATGTTGTTTAGATATATATATATATATATATATATATAGTTGTCGGCCACCCGCTACCCTTGCCGTGCGCGTGTTTCACGCAAACGTATAATAATAATAATAATAATCCTGTTATATTGTTAATATTATATATCTATGTATACATATTCCTTCGCCATCATTCCTGCTGCCGCGACTTCGCATAGACTGCTGCTACCCACCAGTACTAATGAGTTTTCCCTCTCCGGCCGTTTTCCACGAACACCCGCTCGAGCACACT
>JASXSY010003236.1:0-69021 GCA_034509805.1 Sipha maydis
ATTAACATTTAACGATTCTGGTAAAAATCATTATGTAACTATAAACATAACAGTACACGATGGGTGTACTAGAGAGTCGCAAACATTTGCTAGTAAAAATATAAAAACATATTCTGACACAACTTCAAAAGATATACTGAGGAATGTTAGGCGGAAACTAGATTTTGAAGCCAACTGTGAAATAGAATCTGAGATTTCACAGTATGCAGTGATAAAGCAAGTAAATGAAACTTTAGAGAGTGATTTAGAAGATTTCAAACTAGATCGGACCTTAGACGATTTGAATAACAAATCTGGTGAAACTAAAATGATTAAAGATAAAAATCACTCTTTGATCACTGACTATTCCAATATTATCACATCTACTGCAATTAAACAAGATGTAGACATTTCTAGGCAAGCAAACTTTACACATTTACCACAAACCATTGATCTTAAACAACATAAAAGTTATTTTGACAGTAACTTTTCTTTTGTTGAATCTATAACAGAATTAGATGAGGTAATTGATGCTGTTACTCCTATAAAATTACGAAGAACTGTTGTCGCTTGTAGCACTCCTGAGGCAGACGCAAAAGCATTTCCCAAAAATTCTAAAAATATATTTCCATTGACAATAAGTGGTGACCTAGAAAACAAAAAAGAAAAAAGATATAATTTTTCAAATCTTAATGCTATAGAGGGAACTTTTGAGTTATCCATTTATGAATGGAATAAACTTGAAAAATTGTCCAACAAAGATGATAGAATTTCAAAAGACCATAGAAATATGTTAATTAGAAACAAATTTATAACTGTTAATAACTCTTGTGTTTTGTCCATTAAAAGTGTTAATAGAAATAAATGTGGTGAATTAACGAGTATTTATGGATACTGCAGACACAACACTTGTAAAAGTTTTAAGTTTGAATTTGGAAAAAAGACTGAAAATGGCGTTAAGACATATGTTTTTAGCAATCAAATAAACTATAGCCACGGTGGAAAATTAACAAACTTTCTGAGAGGACCGGAAAGAATGAGTTACAGAGAAGAGGCGAGCCATATCAAACCGCTGGCTTTGAGGCAGAAGCATATTATGAAATCTTCCCCTAGTAAGTTAAAACGAGGGAACCTTCAACAAATAAGATCTACTAGTGTGTACAACAGAGTGTCACACGAGACTTTGAGTAAATTTGATTATAACAGCGATGACAGAATAGATATGGTCAAAATGGCTTCTGAAAACTCAGAATTTGTAAAATATGTATCACACCCTCAAAGTCGTAACTTTGAATGTTACATTTTTAGTAAAGAACAATTGATGGTTTTGAATAAACTCAAACCAGTCACATTACATGTTGACGCAACAGGTACAGTCATAAGATCTACTACATCAAAGAAAAACCAAGAAAAACGTTTATTGTACTATGCGGCAGTAATAAAAGCAAATGATCACATGATGCCAGTTGCAGAATTCATAAGCACCAATCAATCAGCAACAGCTATTTCCAGTTGGCTATACGCATTTAAAAAGTTTGCAACAGAACACAGCTTTGACCTGTCAGATTTAATTGTGAATGTGACGAGTGATTTCTCCACGGCTATAATAAAATCATTGGCACAGGCTTTTAACGGGTGCACAGATGTTGTTGACTACCTAGACCAATGTTATGATTACTTATATGATCATAAACCAATGAAATCAAAAATCTTACTTAATTTATGTTGCTGTCATTTAGTGAAAAATATTTCAGACGACGTGTTCAAGTACTATGGTACAGCTGGCAAATCCAATAAAAACAAAGATCTTGCACGTATTGTTGTTGGTTTGGTAACACCAGCATTTAATCTGAAAATGGTAAACGATTTGGATAAATGGTTTGAAGCACTTTGCACTGTTATACTTTCTCCACACCTAAACGACGATGTTCAGAAATCAATTGATTACCTGATTGAACTTAACAACAACTGTGAGACGGTGTTGAATTCAAATGAGTACAAACATTTTGAAGAAATGTTGTCATTAAATTCGGATGGAATGCAGGTAGATGATCTGAAAACAAACCCATTATCTAAAGGAAAATATAAATCTTCAAAGTTTTATTGTCGTTTTGCAAAAATGTCTAGAAACATAAGAGCATCATTTACAATAGATAATGGAGGCATTCCAAATGCATTTCACAATGAAGAATACTTCAGTGATTTGATGGGATCTGTAATACCTGTCATACCGATGTGGACTTGTCTTATGTTATACTCCAGACTAGGAGTGTGCCATAGACCAAATAATTCTGGTGCAGAATTATGGTTTCATTATCTTAAAGGAAACAGTCTACAAGCAAAAAGTATGAAATGTAGTCGTTTCATAAGGCTTACTAGAGCCAGGATAGAAAGTGTCATCAAGGAAGTCCTGTGTGACATACCGAACAAACGTTGCGCTATTCCCAAACAACAAAAAGTCGATTGCGAAATTGTCCCACAAAACAAAAGTGTTTTGTCAGTCGATACAGGTCTGAGTGATGATGAAGATATTGAACACTGGATACCTAGAAAAAATAAAAAAATAGGTTATTTTAAACAAGGCAGCTTAATGGCAAACATGAAAAAAATTAAACCTACTCAGGCTGTAAACGAGAAACCAGAGACAGTAGTTAATTTAATTTCTATTAACAATGAAAATAGTCAAATAATAGGAGACAATAGGATCACTCCAAGTATCATAAAAACTGTAAAACCATTTTCAACGCCTGGTAGTTACTGCTCACCTATTGATAAAACACCATTAAAATATGATACTTATTCTAATAGACTAAAAAAAGATATACATTTTTATAGACAGATCATCAAAAACAATGCCAATAAAGACCAAATTGAGTATACTGTAGGTATATATGAACATGTAAAAAATATTTTAGGTTACTCAGAAATATTAATTTCAGATTTTGACACATTATCTGATTATCGATCAGAGAACCCTTACTTGTGTACAAAAATGTGGTTATCAAATTTTGTGATATCTATTATATTAGCTAGTTATTCTGTGAAATACAGCAAAAAATCAAACACCCAAATATTCAGCTCAGATTTGGTTGATGCTATAATTGAAAAACACAAATATAAAGAAAAAGTAACTATAAAAGAAAACTGTTTTCTTGTTATGCCTTGGAATGTAGGAGGTTCACATTGGATAATAGCATTTATAGATTTTTGTAAAAAAGAATGCTTCATAATGGATCCAATAGGACATCAGATCAATGAACAAGAACGTTTCAAAAAATTGATAAAAGGACTTAAAACTTACTGTTCATATGGTGAACATCGATGGTTTCCAAAATTGAATTTGAGCACCCATAAACTACAAAACATTCCTTTACAAAAAGATTCATATAATTGTGGAGTGTACGTACTTTATTATGCTATTACATTGATGAACGGAGATTGTTTTGATACATCTTTCGAACCTATGGGATATAGGCAGTATCTCAAGGCGTATTTGTTGGAAAATTCTGATTTTATGAGAGATATTTGCTTTTATTGTGGCAGGAATGCTTATTCTCACCGAGTTGTGTGCGGCAAAAAAGGTGTAGAATGGGTTGAATGCACGGACTGCAATCGTTGGATGGTAATTAATTGCATTCCTGATGAGAATAAATTAAACACAACAGCAGACTACGAACAGAGTGATTTCAAATGTCTTTTGTGCCAGGACAATCATTAATTAACACCTAGAAAACAAAAGTAAAGACATGAAAAGTTCCATCAAAATTTATATACTTATGTGTAAATGTATTATTATAAAAATTAGTATTGTATTGAATTAATGTAATTTCACTAATGATTTGTTTAATGAAAACTAATGTAATGCTATTACTTCTGTGGTAATGAGCATTTTAAAATCAACTTATGCCAATAATTTTTAATTATTTGCATTAAGTTAACTGATTAGACCTGTGTGGTCCGACCTGTGTGGTCTGACCTGTGTGGTCCGACCTGTGTGGTCCGACCTGTGTGGTCCGACCTGTGTGGTCCGACCTGTGTGGTCCAGGTCCTTTGTGGTCCCGCCTATAGCAGTCAGTTTATCTACTGACAGCCTAGGGTGCGGAGAGAAAGTTTGACAACCTCCACGTGGTTCTCTCTGGATGCGAATACACTGTAAAGTGAATTCGTAACTAATGTCAAACATTTAATATCATTATTATCAATATGCATTGCTCTATCCCAATATTTTTTCCCTATGTTTTAGTTTTAAAATGTTATCTTATATGGCATTATAACCAAGTATTAAATAAGAAGAGCATATTACTCTATATAATTGCCACCTGGTTTTATATTATAGAAATTATGTAAAAATATTATGCTTTAGGTTCTATATTAAGAAGATAGATAGTATAATTTATGTTTATATATCAGATTAATAAATTGTAACTTAAAAATAATAAAATAAATGTTTTATACATACTGTATCTAAATAATATTTAGAATAGTAACTATTATATGAAACACATAACATTTGTGCACTTTTAAACAAAATAAATGAATAATTTTTATGTATATAAGAAAATGATCAATAAACATACAGATATATATGTATATTTAACTAGGATTTGGAACTCTACGGAAGTCGGAAAATCAACTATCTTATTAAATACTAGGTAAATAATTACTATGTAATGATTACGATGAAACTTCTGTGTTGTTGACATATGCATTTGTTATGAATCAACTGTTAAGATTTCTAATTTGTGTGTGAATAATTAAATCGAATTGAATAAATAAATTATATTAATTTATGTAAATAAGTAAACAATAAACAAACCTAATTGTAAATAACCTAAAAATGTTCTGTCTGATATGAATGATAACCCATTAAAACCTGAACCATGGTAAAATATAATTGTAAGTTATCACAATTTTTGAAATTGTGATAATTGATAAAGCAAATTTCCTGAAGTTTTTTATTTTATATGGTTTATCACAAAAATCTGAAAAATCACGAATTCATTTAAATGAATTTTCTTTCACAAAAGAAGGTTATGGTCGAACCAGCAACGTAAAAATAATTCAGTATATGAACTGTAGAAAATATTGGATTTCCTAAAATATTTTTATATAATTTCGGGGTGGGTTTAAACACCCAAAACAACCCATGCGTCCACAACTGGAGACACGTAATAGTCAATACGTGAACTCATGAAATGCACCGTAAACGTACACGCTTTTGCTCATGTATCACTAAACACGGAAATCGTGTAAAACGTATATTGATATCGCGGTTAGCGGCAATGACTTGCGCAGTGATATGGACGGGAAGGAGGATCACCCACAGTGTAACATCGGAATACCCTGGGTTTGGTGGTTCGTGCCGCATGCTCAACTGCGGTACTCACTTTCGAAATTTATATCTCGAAACTGGCCAAAGTGTTCCCTTAGATATTTTAACACCTTTTTAATCACGACCTCCCCTTTCGTTGACATTATTTTCAAAGCCCGCGCTCTCCCGGAACATGTTCAAAAAAATTTTCGAAAAATCTCGTTTCGGCAATAATCCGACGGCGGCCGTATTGCCGCATGCTCAACTGCGGTACTCACTTTCGAAATTTATATCTCGAAACTGGCCAAAGTGTTCCCTTAGATATTTTAACACCTTTTTAATCACCACCTCCCCTTTCGTTGACATTATTTTCAAAGCCCGCGCTCTCCCGGAACATGTTCAAAAAAATTTTCGAAAAATCTCATTTCGGCAATAATCCGACGGCGGCCGTATTGCCGCATGCTCAACTGCGGTACTCACTTTCGAAATTTATATCTCGAAACTGGCCAAAGTGTTCCCTTAGATATTTTAACACCTTTTTAATCACGACTTCCCCTTTCGTTGACATTATTTTCAAAGCCCGCGCTCTCCCGGAACATGTTCAAAAAAATTTTCGAAAAATCTCGTTTCGGCAATAATCCGACGGCGGCCGTATTGCAGCATGCTCAACTGCGGTACTCACTTTCGAAATTTATATCTCGAAACTGGCCAAAGTGTTCCCTTAGATATTTTAACACCTTTTTAATCACGACCTCCCCTTTCGTTGACATTATTTTCAAAGCCCGCGCTCTCCCGGAACATGTTCAAAAAAATTTTCGAAAAATCTCGTTTCGGCAATAATCCGACGGCGGCCGTATTGCCGCATGCTCAACTGCGGTACTCACTTTCGAAATTTATATCTCGAAACTGGCCAAAGTGTTCCCTTAGATATTTTAACACCTTTTTAATCACCACCTCCCCTTTCGTTGACATTATTTTCAAAGCCCGCGCTCTCCCGGAACATGTTCAAAAAAATTTTCGAAAAATCTCGTTTCGGCAATAATCCGACGGCGGCCGTATTGCCGCATGCTCTACGTTGGTACTCACTTTCGAAATTTATATCTCGAAACTGGCCAAAGTGTTCCCTTAGATATTTTAACACCTTTTTAATCACGACCTCCCCTTTCGTTGACATTATTTTCAAAGCCCGCGCTCTCCCGGAACATGTTCAAAAAAATTTTCGAAAAATCTCGTTTCGGCAATAATCCGACGGCGGCCGTATTGCCGCATGCTCTACGTTGGTACTCACTTTCGAAATTTATATCTCGAAACTGGCCAAAGTGTTCCCTTAGATATTTTAACACCTTTTTAATCACCACCTCCCCTTTCGTTGACATTATTTTCAAAGCTCGCGCTCTCCCGGAACATGTTCAAAAAAATTTTCGAAAAATCTCGTTTCGGCAATAATCCGACGGCGGCCGTATTGCCGCATGCTCTACGTTGGTACTCACTTTCGAAATTTATATCTCGAAACTGGCCAAAGTGTTCCCTTAGATATTTTAACACCTTTTTAATCACCACCTCCCCTTTCGTTGACATTATTTTCAAAGCCCGCGCTCTCCCGGAACATGTTCAAAAAAATTTTCGAAAAATCTCATTTCGGCAATAATCCGACGGCGGCCGTATTGCCGCATGCTCAACTGCGGTACTCACTTTCGAAATTTATATCTCGAAACTGGCCAAAGTGTTCCCTTAGATATTTTAACACCTTTTTAATCACGACCTCCCCTTTCGTTGACATTATTTTCAAAGCCCGCGCTCTCCCGGAACATGTTCAAAAAAATTTTCGAAAAATCTCGTTTCGGCAATAATCCGACGGCGGCCGTATTGCCGCATGCTCTACGTTGGTACTCACTTTCGAAATTTATATCTCGAAACTGGCCAAAGTGTTCCCTTAGATATTTTAACACCTTTTTAATCACCACCTCCCCTTTCGTTGACATTATTTTCAAAGCCCGCGCTCTCCCGGAACATGTTCAAAAAAATTTTCGAAAAATCTCATTTCGGCAATAATCCGACGGCGGCCGTATTGCCGCATGCTCAACTGCGGTACTCACTTTCGAAATTTATATCTCGAAACTGGCCAAAGTGTTCCCTTAGATATTTTAACACCTTTTTAATCACGACCTCCCCTTTCGTTGACATTATTTTCAAAGCCCGCGCTCTCCCGGAACATGTTCAAAAAAATTTTCGAAAAATCTCGTTTCGGCAATAATCCGACGGCGGCCGTATTGCCGCATGCTCAACTGCGGTACTCACTTTCGAAATTTATATCTCGAAACTGGCCAAAGTGTTCCCTTAGATATTTTAACACCTTTTTAATCACCACCTCCCCTTTCGTTGACATTATTTTCAAAGCCCGCGCTCTCCCGGAACATGTTCAAAAAAATTTTCAAAAAATCTCGTTTCGGCAATAATCCGACGGCGGCCGTATTGCCGCATGCTCTACGTTGGTACTCACTTTCGAAATTTATATCTCGAAACTGGCCAAAGTGTTCCCTTAGATATTTTAACACCTTTTTAATCACGACTTCCCCTTTCGTTGACATTATTTTCAAAGCCCGCGCTCTCCCGGAACATGTTCAAAAAAATTTTCGAAAAATCTCGTTTCGGCAATAATCCGACGGCGGCCGTATTGCCGCATGCTCTACGTTGGTACTCACTTTCGAAATTTATATCTCGAAACTGGCCAAAGTGTTCCCTTAGATATTTTAACACCTTTTTAATCACGACCTCCCCTTTCGTTGACATTATTTTCAAAGCCCGCGCTCTCCCGGAACATGTTCAAAAAAATTTTCGAAAAATCTCGTTTCGGCAATAATCCGACGGCGGCCGTATTGCCGCATGCTCAACTGCGGTACTCACTTTCGAAATTTATATCTCGAAACTGGCCAAAGTGTTCCCTTAGATATTTTAACACCTTTTTAATCACCACCTCCCCTTTCGTTGACATTATTTTCAAAGCCCGCGCTCTCCCGGAACATGTTCAAAAAAATTTTCAAAAAATCTCGTTTCGGCAATAATCCGACGGCGGCCGTATTGCCGCATGCTCAACTGCGGTACTCACTTTCGAAATTTATATCTCGAAACTGGCCAAAGTGTTCCCTTAGATATTTTAACACCTTTTTAATCACGACTTCCCCTTTCGTTGACATTATTTTCAAAGCCCGCGCTCTCCCGGAACATGTTCAAAAAAATTTTCGAAAAATCTCGTTTCGGCAATAATCCGACGGCGGCCGTATTGCAGCATGCTCAACTGCGGTACTCACTTTCGAAATTTATATCTCGAAACTGGCCAAAGTGTTCCCTTAGATATTTTAACACCTTTTTAATCACGACCTCCCCTTTCGTTGACATTATTTTCAAAGCCCGCGCTCTCCCGGAACATGTTCAAAAAAATTTTCGAAAAATCTCGTTTCGGCAATAATCCGACGGCGGCCGTATTGCCGCATGCTCAACTGCGGTACTCACTTTCGAAATTTATATCTCGAAACTGGCCAAAGTGTTCCCTTAGATATTTTAACACCTTTTTAATCACCACCTCCCCTTTCGTTGACATTATTTTCAAAGCCCGCGCTCTCCCGGAACATGTTCAAAAAAATTTTCGAAAAATCTCGTTTCGGCAATAATCCGACGGCGGCCGTATTGCCGCATGCTCTACGTTGGTACTCACTTTCGAAATTTATATCTCGAAACTGGCCAAAGTGTTCCCTTAGATATTTTAACACCTTTTTAATCACGACCTCCCCTTTCGTTGACATTATTTTCAAAGCCCGCGCTCTCCCGGAACATGTTCAAAAAAATTTTCGAAAAATCTCGTTTCGGCAATAATCCGACGGCGGCCGTATTGCCGCATGCTCAACTGCGGTACTCACTTTCGAAATTTATATCTCGAAACTGGCCAAAGTGTTCCCTTAGATATTTTAACACCTTTTTAATCACCACCTCCCCTTTCGTTGACATTATTTTCAAAGCCCGCGCTCTCCCGGAACATGTTCAAAAAAATTTTCAAAAAATCTCGTTTCGGCAATAATCCGACGGCGGCCGTATTGCCGCATGCTCAACTGCGGTACTCACTTTCGAAATTTATATCTCGAAACTGGCCAAAGTGTTCCCTTAGATATTTTAACACCTTTTTAATCACGACCTCCCCTTTCGTTGACATTATTTTCAAAGCCCGCGCTCTCCCGGAACATGTTCAAAAAAATTTTCGAAAAATCTCGTTTCGGCAATAATCCGACGGCGGCCGTATTGCCGCATGCTCAACTGCGGTACTCACTTTCGAAATTTATATCTCGAAACTGGCCAAAGTGTTCCCTTAGATATTTTAACACCTTTTTAATCACCACCTCCCCTTTCGTTGACATTATTTTCAAAGCCCGCGCTCTCCCGGAACATGTTCAAAAAAATTTTCAAAAAATCTCGTTTCGGCAATAATCCGACGGCGGCCGTATTGCCGCATGCTCAACTGCGGTACTCACTTTCGAAATTTATATCTCGAAACTGGCCAAAGTGTTCCCTTAGATATTTTAACACCTTTTTAATCACGACCTCCCCTTTCGTTGACATTATTTTCAAAGCCCGCGCTCTCCCGGAACATGTTCAAAAAAATTTTCGAAAAATCTCGTTTCGGCAATAATCCGACGGCGGCCGTATTGCCGCATGCTCAACTGCGGTACTCACTTTCGAAATTTATATCTCGAAACTGGCCAAAGTGTTCCCTTAGATATTTTAACACCTTTTTAATCACCACCTCCCCTTTCGTTGACATTATTTTCAAAGCCCGCGCTCTCCCGGAACATGTTCAAAAAAATTTTCAAAAAATCTCGTTTCGGCAATAATCCGACGGCGGCCGTATTGCCGCATGCTCTACGTTGGTACTCACTTTCGAAATTTATATCTCGAAACTGGCCAAAGTGTTCCCTTAGATATTTTAACACCTTTTTAATCACGACCTCCCCTTTCGTTGACATTATTTTCAAAGCCCGCGCTCTCCCGGAACATGTTCAAAAAAATTTTCGAAAAATCTCGTTTCGGCAATAATCCGACGGCGGCCGTATTGCCGCATGCTCTACGTTGGTACTCACTTTCGAAATTTATATCTCGAAACTGGCCAAAGTGTTCCCTTAGTTATTTTAACATTATTGTAATGCATAACTTCCCTTTTCAAAGATTCTATTTTTTATATTGATTTTGTGGCAAAACAGACATTTTTTACATATTTTACAACTTATTTCTTTATTGCAGTTTGTACTTGGTCATTTTAAGTTTTTTTTTTTATGAGTGTTGTTGTGGCTGTACTGTTAGCATAGCAATTATTGTATGGAGATATCAAATTATGGTATTAGGAATTTGTACATTTTAAGGTGCTTGGGAGACACTGGGCTTTTTATCTATTGCTGTTGAATTATTGCTAATGTAATTATCGTTATATTTTGTTATTTGTGTACATTAGTTAAATTAACCTTTTTATTTTACAATTTATCAAATAACCATTAAAAATCTATATTCATAGTTTAAAAGTATATAAGTATAAGTTTTTATTAAGCTGAATTACTTTTTAAAATAGATTAATGTCTTACAATGTTTAAACCTTACTTTACAAATCAATTGACTTTAATAATGATACTATCTACTAACTCTCAAATTTGATTATTTACAGTAATAAATCAGTTAATGGAAAAAGTGAATCTAACAGTTATGAATCTATAAAGAAAGAAAACAATCTACAAAAGATTAATCAAAATATAGAAATTGAAAATTATGGTAGCTTAATATAAGTATTAAAAAGTAACTGTACACTTTATTATTTTTTTAAGAAATGTAGAAATAAAGATATTTATACTATAAGTATATTTAGCTATGTTGTTTTTACATAACACATTTTTATATTATTTTTATACTATTTTTTTTTTTAAATATTTAATTTTGTGTTCCTTTTCTTTGTAATAAAAATATATGGCAATTATTTTTCATTTTTGATAAACATTATTATTTGTTATAAATATTAACTATTAAGTGTTTTAATTTTTGCTAATTAGTTAATATTTAGACAAATTGCTTATTTGTTTGGTTGAAATTAAAATTATAATATTTACAATAATTTAATACAATTACCGATGGCTGCCTTAAAAAAATGTTCATTAAAAAAGTATGACCTATTTTCTTTAATTTTAAATAAAAAACAGCATTAGTTCTAAGCAAAATGTACTCTGATCTTAATGTTCTTTTGTAGTTTTTTGCCTGGAATTATCTTGTTAATTCAATAACATGGCCAATTTTTATTTTTCTTAGTCTATCTAAATCTGACATAAATCGTATTTTAAATTTGAATCCTGATATTTCTGTTTTTCATTATACCTATTATATAATATTCATATATTATATTATGGATTGATTTTAAATCTTAAGTTTTTTTTTTTTTTTTTATTAGTACAATACCTAATAAAATTATCCTTAATATTAACAGCCAAAGATTATTTAAATTAAATTAAATGTATTTGATGGTGTTTTAGTGTTAAGATATTTCGTAATAATATTTTAAGTATGGAAAAAATAAATTTTATAATTAACTACATTTCATTTAGAATTATTTTCAAGTACAAGTATTTTGGTATTATTTCATTATGTGCTAATAAAATTATTAACTCACTATAATTTTAATATGTTCCTTATATAGCCAATACCTAATATTTGTCTTACATATTATATAGTAGTGTAATGGTTCAGTGAGGAAAATCCTGCTTACAAAATACAGATATGAACCTCCTTGAATATTATATATAATTTTCCTGGCTTTTTTTAAGAATGAAATTAATTACATTCCTGAATACATTTTGTTTGGGAAAGCTTTATATAACCAATTAAAGAATATGTTGAATAATTGTAATTTAATTCATATAATTTCGCCTTTAATTTAAATTTCTTAAGTAAGCTTGTATATTTAGTGATCAAAAAGGCCAATGCTCACTGTTATTAAAATTTTAAATGTCTTACCTTTTATGAAGGTAAAAATATATAAAAATGTTGAAATAACAAAGGAAGGTTTAAATCTGTATCCTGTAAAAACCACTGCGAATCTTTACTGGGTAGTAAATATTTATTTATGTGATATTGGCTGTATTAAGATTAAAATAAAATTTTACTAATTTTAAAATCTCAAAACTCAAAAACTAGTTATTCCATTTTTTTTTTTTTTTTTTGTAATTATCATTAAAATTAATAAAAAAAATAGTGTCATACAATACAAAATAATAATAACAAAATTAACAATAGATGAATTTTAAAACTGTTTTTATTTAGTTCAATTCAGTGTACTCTCGATTATCTGCGGAATAGGGCATCCACAGATATGCGAATTTAACTGATAATCTAATAATTTAAATTTAAATGAAACACCTTTTATTTTTATTAAAAAATGCATATATGATAATATCTTGCTGAAAATACCTTGCCAGTCAACTTGTTAATGATTAAGATATTATACATAGTTGTGAATTATATATTTTATTAAAAATGGTTTACTTACATACCATATATCATATTATAATGTATTAAATAATATACCAAGGGTAAGAAGACTTCTCAATAGAATAAAAAATAGATATAATAATTATTCTATATATCTATCTGAAATGATTTTATTTTAAAATATTTCCTTTTAACTTGCAATTGAAATTTTTTGTACAACTTAACTATTATGATGTATGCATGTATTAGGTAAGTAAAGAAACATTTTTTTTTTATGTTTATCTATAAGTGGTTCATTCTGCATGATACAACAGATAACTAAAAGTACACTGTAATTTATTGCATACAATTGCACTTAAAAATTATAAATAATAGTATTAGTTTATATTTTAAATTGTATACATTTTGTTTTTCATGATAATTTAATTTGTTATTATTGATTTTTCTATTTATATAAATTATAATTTATCTGGCCCGTTGGCTATGTAGTCTGTCATGATCCCAATAATTAATAAGATAGAATAATTATTATATCTATTTTTTATTCTATTGAGAAGTTTTCTTACTAATTACCCTTGGTATATTATTTAATACATTATAATATGATACATGGTACGTAAGTAAACCATTTTTAATAAAATATATAATTCACTAAAACAACTATGTATAATATCTTAATCATTAACAAGTTGACTGGCAAGGTATTTTCAGTGAAATCATTCTACACGCTATGAGAGCTAAATTTAATACTCAACTATTTTTCCGTCAGCGCCGTCTGAAATATTATGGTTCATCATTATACAGCCTGGGTATTTATGTTAATAAAAATAGATTTTAGTGCTACACATCAATTTTATTAAAATATCAATTGATTTAAATGAGTTTTGATATAAAAATAAGTGAGAGTTAAATTTAATTCTCATAGCCTATTACAATATTATTAGACCTTTCCTATGTATTTTCATTAGTGATGGGAATAATCGAATCAATTCGATTATTTTAAAAATCATTCGAATAATAAAATAATCGAATGAATTATTCGAATGATATAATAATCAAATGGATCATTCGAATGATAAAATAATCGAATGAATCTTCGAATAAAATCATTCGAATGAATTAATGAAATAAAACATTCATATGATCAAAATTAGTAGGGAAAACCATGACAAAATAAACATGTGATGGTAAAAATAATCGAATGCTTTTCTTATCTCACTACCTGTTTACTAAAACTGATCGTGAAACTAACGTGGGATTAAGAAACACCGGATGTATTCATTACAGATGTTCTTAAAATAAAAAAGAATCGAATGGGCTTCGCTCTGCTGTACACTTGGGGGTGGAGTGCGACTCTTTATAGGATAGGTCATTATAATGGATTTGTTAAATTTGAATTCAATGATAGGTATCATTGTATACGAAAAACGTTTCTGAACGGAGATGATATGTTAGTCTAGAATATAATACATTGTTATTTATAAATATTGTAATAAGTATATTTTATTTTGAAACGAAAAATTTAGAAAAATTGTCTATAAATAAGTCAAAATATGTCAAAATACTTTGAAAACTTAACCATGTATAAAGAACGTCAATATAAAGATTTGGTGAAAATTTCAAGTTGTTGCGGTTTTTCGTTTTTGAGTTAGAGCATTTAAAAAAAAATGTAATTTGTAAAAACGTGACTCTGCGTAAAATTTCCCTTTTTATCGTCTTTTTCGATTTTTTTAAAAAGTATTGAATTTAGGACTTTATGAAGGATTTTAGACTAGCCAAAGTACCATCTACATTCACTTTTCTTTCAGAAAAATTGCTACATAAGCAAATCGAAGCATTTTTACTACCAAAAAAAGTGTCGTCAGACACAAAAAATAAAAAATAAAAAAAAACACATCATTGTAAAACCAATAGATTCCATCACTCCGTTCAGAATCTAAAAATATATTTAAAATAATTAATTCTGATGAAAAGTGGCAATAATTGTAATAATTGTTTGTAATAAATTGTAATGTTTATTTGTAATGTGTATAAATATTTGGATTGAAAATGCATTTTATATTTTCACACTTATAAATAAGCATTTGATTATTTATATGACCAGTTCAAGCAATGTAAATCATAAACCATAAACACTCGATTATTTTTATTTCAACCATTTACTAATCATTCGATTATTATTATTTCAACTAGGTATTTACTAATCATTTGATTATTTTGTTTTTCGACTACTAATTATTCGATTATTTTTTTTCAGTTACTAATCATTCGATTATTCGATTATTTTTTTTTTCGATTACTAATCATTCGATTTTCCCATCACTAATTTTCATCTTATTGTCATTGTATATACCAACTAATATAAAATATAATTCGATACCGACCTGGGGATTCGATACCGACCTGTTTTAAGGAGTTAAATATAGGCAATTTATATAGTACGTGCGTGCAAGACATGGTTACGTGTGTGTAGCAAATGATTATTAGTGTGAGTGACTCCCGCACCACCACTCACCTCATTATTAAGGCCCGTTTCACATGGACGCGTATCGTACGCGCGCGTTTCATACGTCGCGTTCAGAATTACGTTATTTATATTGACCGTTTTACATGCACGCGTATGAAACGCGGCGCGTTTTTGGAAACGCGGGCGAAACGCATCCCCGTACGCGGCGCGTATTAAACGCGAGCGTGCCGGTTATTACATGTAATGACAGGTTTCACATAGACGCGTATCGTACGAGCGCTGATCAAATTTTATCAATAATTGTATTCATTTGTGTTTTGAATTGTAACCTGACCAAAGCATTCGGACGCATATTATCATAAACATAATTCAAATTATTAAATAATTTAAACTCATTATGAACTCATTGGTCACAGAGTTAATTATTATTGAGGTAGAGGGTCATCCAAATCTCTGGAATCCTGCTAATGAGCAATACAAAGACAGACACATAGTCTTTCTGCTGGAGATATTGGTACACAATACGAACGTTTTAGATCAAGCTTGTTCAATAGTTCGTCAAAACTTTTAATAGACATCCGGAAATAGTTTTGAAATTTTCTTTCGTCCTCTCTGAGATCAGAAAATATGGTAAAAAATGCACTTTGTATATGCCTCTAAGCCAACAAAGGTTGAACCCAAAGTCTTTTTTCGCGACTTTTTTTTTGCCATTTGCTTTTTTTTTAAATAATAATACCCTACACATAAAAGATTTTTCCTATGATTATTCATTTTTAAACGATGTTGGTGGTACTGATGTAAATACACGAATGACAACAAAAATTTGGTTGCGTTTCGCGTACTATACGCGTATAATACGCGTACATGTGAACACAAAAAAGAGGCGTGCTTTGAAACGCGACGTTTGCGCGTTTTCATCAGCGCGCGTATGATACGCGTCCATGTGAAAGGGGCCTAAGTGTATTGTGTATGCGGATAATTACGAGTGGTTATTATCGGCGACATAAATAATTGGATAGCCCGGCACATACGACACGACTGATGTCAATAATAATCCGATAAGGAACCGTTTAAACATTACATGAATAAATAAATGCCCTTTTCACACATACACAATTTCCGTGTACACGGCTTCCGTTTACATGGATGTAGACGTTTCACACATACACGGTTTAGATCGGATCGCATTAGCAGTTCGCGTTCGCGTTCACACAAGCGAAACCGTACCTTTACGGTTTCCCCGCGGTAAGTGTCGTGATAAATACGTGATACTTGTGTCCGTTGACAGTTGTTATTTGCTGTCGACGTCGAGGTCTTTTCGAAAACCGTGAATGTGTGAAAATATCAAATACAAAAAAAATACAAGTGTTTCAATCAAAAATCCTCCGACTCATAACCAATGCTCCTCCTTATATTTCAAACCACACACTACATACAGATCTTCCACATTCCTAAAGTCACTGATACAGCCAAGTTATACTACTCAAAATTTAGGAATCGCCTCCAAAACCACCCTAATCCCCATATTAAAAAGCTATTATCCATCTCCATCCCAGGAAATTAAAAAAAACATACATTATGCTTATTATACTTTTTTGTAGTATAGATTATATAAATTCTAGATTAAAAAAAAAAAAAAATTCTTAATCGTATGTTACATACATAAAAAAGCTAATTATTATAAAACCAATACATTCTTTATTTTACATCTAAATATAGTATATATAAAAAAATAATAATCTTGTAGTAAGACAATTCAAACAAGTTATAATATAAAACTAAAATAAAAAAATTAAATTTTTATAAATTCAGCCCAGTTCTTAGGGGAAGTCCTCGGTCAAACCGAGAGTCGATAAGTTCAGGAAGTAAACATTCCACGTTAAATTTCTCTAACCGAGGCTCAATTTTTTCCAGAAATCGTACATATAATATAATATATAATTGATAGTTACTCAGTAATTGAAGTGCGTGTCATTTATCTGACTTTCGTCGATATTATTTTGATTTTCATACGGAAAAGTTACAGAATCTGTGTTTTTCTACGAACCGTTTTGTTTATACAATTTGTTCGCCATTTAGTAAGCGATTCAATAAATCCTTTATTTTTTTTATTTTTGACAATCTTACTTTTTTTTCTAGTCGATATGTCGTTCATTTTCGAAACGCGTATAATTTAAAAAATAAAACAATATAATGATAGTACAAAGCAAACGAATAATTTGTAACTAATATAACATTATAAACCAGTATTATAGGATCATACACAAGTAGGTACTGTATTGTAATATATACTAATAATGATTGTAATCGCGATATCGTGATCGT
This sequence comes from Sipha maydis, assembly GCA_034509805.1. Classification (NCBI taxonomy): domain Eukaryota; kingdom Metazoa; phylum Arthropoda; class Insecta; order Hemiptera; family Aphididae; genus Sipha; species Sipha maydis. The sequence continues at coordinate 17,592 of JASXSY010003236.1, forward strand.
TTATAGATTATTATTGTAGGACTGATTGTAAACTTATAAATAGTTATTCCTATGGAAATAAACACTCACGCACGCTCATACACATGTCAACGTGTACTACGTCGCGCGCGCAGCAAATTAAATAGACCGTTTTTTCGACTAAAACTTCCAATCTTTTGTCCATCATTCCAATGGACCTAATGATGCTTATAAGACTTTTAAAAACTGATTTGAATTCGTTATTATGTCTTCTTGAGATCGGCCTAGCCACTTTTTCGAATTTACAGTTTTAATTCAGTGTAATCAAAACTTACATTTTTTAAATTTTCACAATTTCTAAATCCATATTATAGAGATTAGGGGCTGAAATTTGAAAAAGTGCCGTGGCCGTTCTCAAGAAGACATAATAACAAATTCAAATCAGTTTTTAAAAGTCTTATCGCATTATTAGGTCCATCGGACTGATGGACAAAAGATAGGATGTTTTAGTCGAGGAAACGGTCGGTATCGAATTCCCTTAATAATATAAATAATATTAATGTTTTAGTATAAAATTAAGTGCTTTATAATTTAGTTGATATTGACTTGTAATTTTTAAAACACTGCTATTCATTAAATAATAAAGATATCGAAATGGTGATGACTTAATATTATATAATTTTTTCTCCTCTATTCAAATATGGAATAAAATGAGAGTTTAAAACAACTCTCGTGCATTAAAAATCAATAAACGAATGAGAATCATATTTAACTCTCATAGCGTAGGAAAAAAATTCATTGAGAGTTAAATTAAATTCTTAAAGCGAAAAAAGTAAGTATGATATAAAATTATTGACGTTCTCGTGTTCAACCTATGAGAGTTAAATATAATACTCATACCAGTGAACTTATTAAGTTTTAATGTCTATTAAAAACTGTATGTTAGATAATTTTTATTGTATTTTTAAATTCATTTTTAAAAACAAACTCATATATTATAATTTTTCTTGTTTCATAAGTTTTGATATTAATATTTATTATATAAGTACGTATTTAATATAATCATTGATTCTATTCTATAATCAATGGTATAATCAATACTATAAGATTAGGAATCGTGAATATCTTAATAATAGTTGTTTATTAAATTATTTTATTACATTTTTTCTAGACACTTATTTAATCTAGGTTTATTATATACTATAGACATTATACAATACAAATCAATTAGTCGATTTGCAACTTTTTGAACGTGCCATTCATGTTCAATTCGTCTGTTTTTGTATACTTGGGTAGTCTTGACAAGTCAGCATTTGGACGACATTCCAACCATTCTTTGTTAGCTATCAAAAGTTCTAACACATCATCTGCAAAAACCAAAATATAATAAATTAAAAACTGAAACGGATAACACAACACCCAATTAGGCTTCCAATTTGAACATTCAACTAAATGTCAACATCATAGAACCTGCTGTCAAATTAATATTCACCTCATTAAACAGTTAAATACAAAGTGTATACAGTTTAGTTTTTTTTATTAAAGGTGTTATTGGTCTGAGAGTAATATTGTTTTTATTTTTTATAAATTATTTAATAAACATAACCGAAAATAGAAATATAATTTGATTAGAGGAATGTCCTTATATTGGATAGTAATCTTTCGGATACTAAAATATCTTTCAAAGAAATTTGTTTTCTATTATTGATAAAATTCAGAAACAGTTTGTTGTGAACTTAGGTCATATGGTATATAAAAAAAAAGGTCATATGATATAAATATATAATATTATATGATCAAAGTTGTAAACTACCATAGTGAAAAGGTTTTGTTGTTATTATAATTGTAATATAATGTTGTATATAATTTGAGTTTTTTAGATATAATATGTAAATTAATTTTTCGTCCACAAAGTAAGTACATTTATATTATGTTATTATTTAAAATTTTTCCTGCATGATATACACTTAAATGTTAACAAACAAGTTTCTACAAACTATTGTTTCAATTATTTTGACTACTTTATATAGACTTTTTTCATGGTTTATCTATCAATATGTGTATATGTATATATGTATTATTTTAAGTAGTTAAATAAGTTATTATTTATTTTATGAAAAAAAAAAATTAAAAAACCATAAGACTGGTAGTTTTAAGATTAATTAACACAGTTAACTATTCATTATTGTAATATAATATATTACAAAATATATTTAATAAATATTATTTAATTAAGTAGTTAAAAAGATTTATAAAAATGTATTATAATTTATTAATAAGTAAATAAAATTGATTTTTACTTATATTTATATGTTGTTGATTTATTATTTTAAAGTGTTTATCAAGTGAGTTTTTGAAATTCTATTTCGCTATGTCTGTTAATAAAATAATTACTTATTCCGTATTTAGGGATATCATAATACTGATCATTCAGAATTAGGGTTCCTACTATCCCATACTAGGAATTTAAATTAAAAATAATAAATTTATAATTTTTTTACATAATATAAAAATATATTTATAAAATCTTAAAAAAAAATTGTAAATACTAATAATTATACGTACAAATAAACATAAGGATATAGAAAATAATGATAAGAAATTTATTCCTCTACAAAGATATAGAAATCAATTTAAAAGTTTAGTGTTCTATAACAAAACTAACTTTTGTATGATTTGACAGAAACCATACCAACCACTCTTTAACTGTGTTGTCTTCAAATATTCAAAGTAATTTCTAAAAAAACCATGTGATTCATTTAACTTTCATCTTACTGATGGTAAGACCTGTCTAGGTTAATTTACACAGATTCATCTATGTATTTATTTACTGGTGAATTTGACATTTTAGCAAAACTGTTAATACCTATATTAAAAAGTAATACTGTAAAAACCGCTAGACTTAGTCCTCCCCCTCTCATAGATTGTTTATAAGCTTCTAAAATCTAATAAAAACTACAATGTATTGTACATTTATAAGCTTCAATCCCTTCAAATATCATACTATTTGTGCCCATGGTTACTTTTATAATTATATTGGCAAACAAATCAAATAAGGTCCTTTACACCAAAAAGTGATAAAAATACAAAATTACTATACTTCAGTACAAACCCAGAACATTTAGAATTATTTATGTTCCACAATAATTATTAACTAATACTCATTTTGAAACAATATACAGTAGAAGCCGCTTATTAGAAACACGGATAATTTATACAATCGCGTTATTGAAACAAAAATGTCCCGGGACAGACCGGCCGTACATTAGAACTTTGAAAATAAATCGGACTATTGAAACATCACCTCGGTTATTTGAAACAATTAAGCGAAGGTCAGTTGAGATTTACACCGGTTATCCAGTGATATCCAATGTACTTTAATCTTATTTTTGCTGTTGTCATGTTTGTTGTAAATAAATAATTGCAAATAAAATTTATATGTAAATTTAAAAATTTCTAAACGTCAAGATTTAAGTTCAAAACAGAAGTTTGAAAATTCAAACTGAAGAAGAGATTTGTAATGCGGTAATGAATTCTCAAACAATTGAACAGGCCAATACTGATGATGAAGAAGAAAACAGTGAGGCAACCTTGGCACCTCCATCATACAAGGAGATTGTTGAAGCTCTAAGTGTTTTCAGGAGAGCCGTCCAGCACCATACGGATGAAGTAGGTTTTGAGAAGCATTACGCATATGAATATATGGTCATGGAGTTGCTCAGCACAAAAATGCAAACTTCAATAGATACATATTTTAAATAATATACCTTTACAAATGTACATAATTTTTTAAATTATACAATACATATACATATTTTTTTAAATTATACAATATATATACATAGTTAAATATACATACATACATATATTTTTCGCGTATTTTTCATTTTTTTTCGTAGTACAAATCAAACCAATCGCTTATTAGAAACAATCGGTTAATTGACACATTTTACCTTGGTCCCAACGTGTTTCTAATAAGTGGCTTCTATTGTAAATCGTAGTACTTAATTAAATATTTTATTTTCTAGTTCCACCTCAGTAAAAATAAAATCAACAAATTTGCTAGAAATATGTTTCTATCAAAAAATTGTTTTTTCCTAATTGCCGGAGTCTGTGTCACCCGTGTGTGTGTGTGTGTGTGTGTGTGTGTGTATGTTTGTATATATGTGGATATGACTCAATACATAAAGTTACTCGCCTTCGAATTTTTCAATGCTTCCACCGGTACCACCATATATGTCAGGCAAAACGTCTTTCGGGATGTATTGGTACAATTCTTCTAATGAATCGTGGACAAAAATCTATAAAAAGTGATGGATACTAATGAAATAACATGATTAAAAAGTAATGTACCTATGCTACAATTGTTATAGGTATCCATATAACGAGTAACCAGAAACCCAAAATAAATTATTGAAAGTCTTAATATTATTGTTGAAAATTAAGAGAGAAAAAAACAAGAAAAAACAAGAATATATTATTTTATCAGTCCAATACAATTTAAATAGGAAAACGATTAATAAAGTCTGAAAAATAAAATATGTATCTCTATTATTCTACTGTTATTAAAACTCAAAACTGCATTCTTGATAATATACTTGTCTGTTATAGGGAATATTAGGTAGGTAATGAGTCATTATTAATGACATTTTCCAATAAAATTTCCATTGCGAAATAAGAATTTTATATTTTGAAGTACCTAGATAATTTAGAATTAATATCCCATTATTTTAACCGTAAAAGAAGAAAATTCATTTATAATACATTAATTTAATGCAATCTATGATTATAACATTACGACATCTGATATAATTAAAAAAAAAAAAAAATGTTTACAATATTTCGACTGTTATTATTTAATGTACTTACTAAAATAATCAAACAAACTTACTCTGTCTCTGATTTTGTTTGGCACGAACATTTTGAAGAACGTGATTAGACGGCTCATGAACTTTGGTGGATTTATGTAATGCACAGTTTTTACTCGTAACGGGAACGAATTCTATATACACACGAATTGCAGTAATTAGGGTATTACAATATAAGTACATAATACACACGATTAGATGAAATAAAAACACAATGTATTATTATTATATATTTGAATACAAATTAGTCTAATTTTGAACTTCAATGACTTAAGGTAGGTCAAACAAAAAACGGTCTAACTGACTATTAACTACCACTAATTACTGTCCGCCGCTGGCTGTAATGATAATACGCAGCCTAGAATGTGAAACAGTCTAATGACCAGCACAATTGCAAACCAGTGGCGTGTTTAGTAGGAGGTTTGGGAGGTCAATTGACCCTCCGCTCATTTGAATTAGTAATCGACTGGCCTCTCAAAATTAAAAATCCCAAACCTAGTAGGTAATCTAATTCCTCCTGGATTAATGTCATAATATTATGCTTTACGACTCGTAAATAATATTATGTAGTGCATAATAATAGTATAAATATAAATTATAATATTATTTTAAGTAATATTGTGGACTGTGGTACAGTGGCACACCGTAATCGGTAATTCGTATTTCGTATAAGACGCTTTGTTATGAAATGATAACGTCTCTAATAATAAATAACCGAACACAATGTATTGGGAATTCCTATATTTACATTACATGTCGTGCATCAACACTCCTCGAGAGTGTCTACGTTTATAGATTTTCAGCAGTGAGCAGATACTAACAATATTCAATATTGTGTGATAATAAATAATAATAATAACTATGGGTGCTAATAAAATTTTCGTATTTACATTGAACATATTATAAGCGTTGATTTTATAAAATCGTTGTATATTGTTGTTAATTCTGTTGTTTTGTCTGTGTTTTTTCGCAATTTTTTTAAATTTTAATTATGAAACCCATTCAATCTGACATGAAAAAAAACGGCTATCTGGTGGAGCTCGAAGAATAATAAAAGAAAAAGAAAAGATGGTTAAAGGAAATACTAGTATTTTTTCTTTTATAAATACACATACACCTTCTATATTACAAGGTAAGAATTAAGGTTTTAGTACCTACCAATAAATATTAATTATTTATTATTCATATTATAAAATATATAAATATTACTAATCATTTATCTTTTAAAAAAGGTATGTAGAGTAACTTATTTGTAAATCAATTGGAAAAAACGCAATTTATTATACACAGCAATTAGCATACATTTATTACTGAAGGGCGGATTTTAATGCATTAAAAATGTTTACTTTATTTTGCTTCAATTTTTATAAATTTAAACTATTAAAAACAAAATAAGTATAAGACATTTCTGTTCTAAAATATTAAAATAATAATTTATAAAATAATTTAAATTTAAGTAGGAGTATTTATTAAAAATTAATAATTATACCTTAATTGCAAAAAATTATTTTAGCCCTTATTGTAACCTTTTCTTATCATAAACAATTTTTGTTTCTATAAACTTAATTAATACAATTTTCTAAAATACTATAGCTACCTATTGTGAAAAAAAACATGGTTCAATGTTAAATATCATGTAAATAATATGTAGTAGATAGGTGTAAATAGAAGTAAATATGCTTTGAAAGGAAAATAATTCAGAGTATGCAAATTGATGCCACATTTGACATACCTATAGAGTATAGGTACATATTTTTATCTTTATATTTTAAAAGTTAAAAAATTTATTTCATGCTACCCAGATACTTTATATTAAGTTTAAAGAAAAAAATTGCAAATGCATAATTATTTGCACTTAGTTACAACTTTATTAGTATATAAATTACAATTTTCAAAAAATTTACTGCATTCAAATTGTTTAATTAAAATAATAAAAATACAAATTAGAATAGTAAATTTTAATGTGTATTTAAATTTTTATTTACTTAAATAATTTTCTTTTAGTTCTGCCACATCCAACAATCACAAATGTTGAATATAATTCATATGAAGAAAAAGATTATGTTCTTAATAATGGTCCAATTTTAAATAAATATACAAATAATGATTTTGAAGGTAAATTAAATTGTTTTATTAAAATAACTATAAAAAAAATATATATAAAAAAAATTTCTTTATCAGGTACTTCAGTACAACCAGATACCAATAAAAAATCACTGGACATAGTCTTCATTTTTGATTGATAAATGCCAAGATTTCCCTTCAGATCCATATTTATTCAAAAATATTACGTTGTCGAAGGCATTAATTAGAGCTCTTATTGAAGTAGGTCCTTGTCAGCCAGGAATTGAAAAAAAATTCAAATTTCCAAAAAATGAAAAAGGTAACTGTTTTAATCCAGACTGGTATGATATTAAATCAAGATCCGGCTTCCATTTCAAAAGAAATTGGCTAGTATTTTCTCCTAAAAGTAACAAAATGTACTGCTTTTCTTGTTTTTTATTTCGCACATTATCAAAACATAATTCTAATTGGTCTGACCCTGCCGAAGGAGTGAATAATTTTCGTAAAGGACTAGAAAAAATTATCAAACATGAGACATCTAGTGATCATACAAATACTGTAAAAGAATATTTAGTTTTAAAAGCACGATTACAAAATGATAATACAATTATACATAACTTAATGCGAGCAGAAAAGTCTGAAAAAGAACATAATCGTAATGTTTTAAAACGTCTAATTGATGTATCCCTATTTCTTGCAAAAAATGGTCTCCCATTTAGAGGACATAAAGAAAAATTGAATGATGGAAAATCAAATAATGGACTGTTTTTAGAACTTGTTAAGCTTATAGCAAAGTATGATGCAGTATTATGTAAACATCTATTAGAGTCAAAAAGAAACTAAACTTACCTAAGTAATTTAATTCAAAATTATATAATTGAAGCTATGGCTCAAGAAACGTTACAGTTAATATTGAAAGAAGTAAAGATAGCAAAATATTTTTCTATCATAATTGATTCAACTATTAATATCAGTCGAGATGATCAATTTTCCTTAAGTATACGATTTGTGGATCAATGTGGAATAATTAGAGAACATTTTTTGTGTTTTGAAGAGTTACCAGGGGCTTCTGCAGATAACTTTTTTGATGTTCTTAAAAAATGTTTAAAAAAATTTGATTTAGATTTTTCTATGTGTAGAGGTCAGTCGTATGATGGTGCTAGTACAATGTCTGGCCGTTATTCTGGTCTACAATCAAAAGTCAAAGAATTATCACCCCTTTCTTTGTACATTCATTGCTGTGCTTACAATCTAAATTTAGTTTTAATTGATTCTATCAAATCTTCCATCGATGCAGTTTCCTTCGTTGGTACTTTAGAATCATTGTATACTTTTTTAAATAGCAGTTTGCCTAGATTGCATATTTTGGAAGAAGAACAAAAAAAACAAGTAGAAGGTATTGTTTTGACTTTGAAAAAACTTTCAGAGACAAGGTGAGCTAGTCATAAACGTGCTGTAGATGCAGTTTATTTTAGTTTACCTGCAATTGTTAAAACATTAAAGAAAATTAGCAAAGGAGAAATTCCTAATACAAAACAAAAAAACTGTTTCTGAAGCTCAGGGTTTACTTTTACATATAATAAATTTTAAATTCAGTTTTTTTTTAATTATGTGGAGAACAATTTTAGACAAAGTATACATATTATCAAATTATTTACAGAACTCTTCAATTAATCTATTAACAGCTCATAGCATGATTCAAGCTTGTTTTACTGATATTGACTCTATGAGAACAATTGAAGTATTCATGGAAGTTAAAGAAAAGGCAATAGTGTTTTGCAATGGATTTGACGGTAGAAAGCAGTTTGATGAACCTAGATGTAAAAAAATAAAAACCAATTTTGGTGAAAGTACAGAAGTTCAGTCAATAAGTTCAGTTGATGAGCGATTTAGGATCAATACTTATTTTGTCATTTTAGATGCATTTACCAATGTTTTAAAATATCGCTTTGAAGATTTTTCTAGTATTGTAAGAAAATTTGAAATCCTTGATCCAAAAAAATCTTTTGAAGGTAGACCCAGTAATGAAATTTTAGTTGAACCCCTTATAGAACTTTCTACATTTTATCAAGTAGATGTTGAACAAGAAAATCTTATTTTGGAGCACAAGTCGTTTTGTTCTATTTATAACCAATTAATTGCAGAAATAAAAAATAAAAAAGTATTTGACAACAATATGTTAAAATTCATGATAGAAAATGATATGATTTCTTCATATCCAAATTTATCAACATTGTATAAAATATATTATACTCTGCCTATAAGTAGTGCAACTGCAGAAAGGTCATTTAGTAGGTTGAAGCTTATAAAAACATACCTCCGTTCTACAATTGCTGAGGATAGGTTGTCTAACTTGGCGGTTTTAAGCATAGAAAGAAATGTTGCTGAAGATATGGATTACAACAATGTTATTGAAACATTTGCCAAAATGAAGAAAAGAAGAACAACTTTTTAGATGCTCTGAATTAAAATTTGTAAAAAACGTATTCTATAGAAGAAAATAAAGGTACCGATTTATTTGTTCAACTGTTATTTCTTTAAAAAAAAAGTGTTACCAGTAGTTAATGCTTTAATATATTATTAATGGTTTTAAAAATTTCATAATTTATTATGAAGGTCTTTTTTAAGGTCTAATTACCATTTTAAGGTAGTTAAAATTATAGAAGACGTAGAATTATTTACATTTTAAAATTGATAACCTTTTGTATCATTTATTTATATTGTTTTTCACAAAAAAACATGTATGAGTAGGTATAACATATTTTTTATTTAAAGCACTAAGTCATGATTCGAGTTAAAGAGGTATGAGGACATTTTTGTTTAAATAAATATAATTTGCTTTTAAAAAAGTTGCGTGACCTCTAAAAAAGGATGGCCTCTACAAAATGTCTCTGACCCACCGTTTTAAATTCCTAGACACGCCACTGTTGCAAACCGGTAGCATAATTCAAGGTATAACACGGCTTGAATTTTAGAATTTTACATCCAGAATTAGTTTTGATGAAAAACTTTTCCCTCCTCGAAATGAAAAAAAAAACGAGAAAAGGGGTGAATATGGGTGCATGAAATAAATTTAAAAAGAAAAAGTTTGGCGAGTTTCACCGATTCTACGTAATAACTCGTACATATACATATAATCATCATATTGTTATAATCGTCAGGTATTTATGAACCGTTCAACCGCAAATACTACTGAAAGATACTATATATAATATAGTATATATTATAATACTATAATTATTTTTTATACAAAGTTTACTCACTATGCAACATTTTAACAAGTTTTTGGTTAAAGTAGGAGTAAAGGCCAGGAATTGAGACAGTCGGACATGTTGCAGGTCATAAAGGATTATGTTGCCATAGACCGGTTCTTCCTTAAGCTGCAAGTCCAAAAGGGCGATGGACACTTGGCAAAATAATAAGATGTCGAATTTCTCGTCATCCATCGTTGGGTTGGTTCTGGTACAAAAAACTCGGTTACCCTCTGGCGATAGTTTTGGGAACAAGGTCACCGTTCTAAAATACATGCATAAAGCACAAGTGGATAATACTATATTCTTATAATATATGATTATAAGGCTGCGAATAGACTATTGTCACGTAAAGTGAGCTCTAGTTCTATGATATTAATAAATATTGACCGATATGTCACGTTTGGAAATACACTACTGTCATGTATTCTATTGTGATGCTTTGTCACATCACAGTATTTAGTCGGTTAGCCATCATTATATAGTTGTTTTAGATTCTGAACGGAGTGAAGAATGTATTGATTTTACAATGATGTGTGTTTTTTTTTTTTTTAGATTCTGAACGGAGTGAAGAATGTATTGATTTTACAATGATGTGTGTTTTTTTTTTTTTTTAGATTCTGAACGGAGTGAAGAATGTATTGATTTTACAATGATGTGTGTTTTTTTTTTTTTTTGTGTCTGTCGACACGTTTTGGGGCAGTAAAAATGCTTAGATTGCCTTATGTAGCAACTTTTCTGAAAGGAAAGTGAATCTATTTGGTACTTTGGGGGGTCAAAAGTTAAAAATTTCCAATATTTTTTAAATGCGACGGGAAAAACCATAAAAAAATTTGGGAAAAACGGGAGTTTTTACGCAAAACCAGTTTTCGACATAATCAAATTTTTTATTTTGCTATAACTCAAAAACTGATGGATGTAAATACTTGAAATTTTCACCAAATGTTTAGATTAGCGTTCTCTATACACCATTAAATTTTCAAAGTATTTTGACTTTTATTAAGCTATTTATAGACAATTGAAATTTTCAATTTTTTTAAGTATTTTTTTTTTAAATAACGATAAAATTTTTTTGGCTGCCCAGAAAATCTTGAAAATTTAATACAAGGTTTCTTATAAGTTGTTCCTTAACTGATAAAAAAAAATTTAAAATCCTAAGTCACAATTTTTTTTTATAAGTGCTCAAAGTTCCAATTTATACGAAATATGTAAAAATCACGATAATTTGCAAGTTATTTTGTAGATAAAAATTCATAAAATTTTTTTTGCTCATACTTAAGGTTCAAAATTTTAACACTAGGTTACCTATGAGCTACTCTTCAAAAATCTTTAAAAAAATTTCTACCGGACTAAAAGGAAAAAATTGTATGACTATTTGAAATTTAAATATTTACGAAATTGCATAAAATAGCGATTTATTCTCAGACGATTTTAAATATTTGTTATAATTCAAAAAGTATAAGTCGCAGATTTTTGAAATTTTTACCAGCTGTTAAGATAGGTATTTCCTTTATGTCATATTTTTTTCAAAATATTATATTGATTTTTAAGCCATTTACAAGCATTTAAAATATTCGATTTTTTTACATTTTTTTTTTATAATCGGTGATAAAAAAAATTTGGCTCGTACAAAATACTTAAAAATTTAATAGAAGATTCCACAGAAGTAGTTCTTAAAGTCATTCAAAAATTATTAAAATCCATAGGCACAATTTTTTTTTATAAGCGTTTGAACAGCGAATATTGACAAAAAATTACATGTAAAATATAATATAATGTATAATATTCTAGACTGACAAAGATATCGGTTTTTTTTTAAAATGCTCTAACTCAAAAATGAAAAACCGCAACAACTTGAAATTTTCACCAAATCTTTATATTGACGTTCTCTATACATGGTTAAGATTTCAAAGTATTTTGACATATTTTGACTTATTTATAGACAATTTAAATTTTCGATTTTTGTTAAAGTTTTGTTTTTAAACATCTATAAAATTTAATTGGTTGAGCGAAAACTCTTGAAAATTTTATACCAGGTTTATAATAAGTTAAACTTATCGTAACTAAAAAATATCGGTGATCGGTTAACTCAATTTTTTTTTATAAGCCCTTAATGCTCAAATTTGTATAAAATGTGTAAAAATCACGATAATTTGCAAGTTATTTTGTAGATAAAAATTCATAAAATTTTTTTTGCTCATACTTAAGGTTCAAAATTTTAACACTAGGTTACCTATGAGCTACTCTTCAAAAATCTTTAAAAAAATTCTACCGGACTAAAAGGAAAAAATTGTATGACTATTTGAAATTTAAATATTTACGAAATTGCATAAAATAGCGATTTATTCTCAGACGATTTTAAATATTTGTTATAATTCAAAAAGTATAAGTCGCAGATTTTTGAAATTTTTACCAGCTGTTAAGATAGGTATTTCCTTTATGTCATATTTTTTTCAAAATATTATATTGATTTTTAAGCCATTTACAGGCATTTAAAATATTCGATTTTTTTACATTTTTTTTTTATAATCGGTGATAAAAAAAATTTGGCTCCTACAAAATACTTGAAAATTTAATAGAAGATTCCACAGAAGTAGTTCTTATTGTCATTCAAAAATTATTAAAATCCATAGGCACAATTATTTTTTATAAGCGTTTGAACAGCGAATATTGACATAAAATTACATGTAAAATATAATATAATGTATAATATTCTAGACTGACAAACTATATCGCTGTATGCAACTGCCAACCCATCCTAATTGAAAAATATATTTATCGTTTCAAAATAAAATATACTTTTTACAATGTTTATAAATAACAATGTATTATATCCTAGACAAACATATGAACTCCGTTCAGAATCGTTATTCGTATACAATGATATCTATCATTGCATTCAAATTTAACAAATCCATTATAATAATGACCTATCCTATAAGCGAGGTGCACTCCACCCCTAACTGTACAGCAGAGCGAGGCTCATCCGGTTCTTTTTTTTTTTTTTTTTTTTAAAATGGATTGAAGTTCAAGTAGTTCATAATATTTATAATTTTTAAAGATTAACAATATACATAGTAATTTATGTAGCAAATGTAGTAATAATATAGAACTCCGTGCTCTCTAACTTTTTAAATTAATTGCTCGTCAATTTCGAATACAGAAATAATTAATTAAAGAACCCCGAAAAAATATATGTTAACGTGACATTACGTGAGATGTAAATTTGTGAACTTTTAGAATAAAAACCGTGTTGTCACATGGAAGGTTAATAACGAGACGTGACTATAGAGTGGTTCTGACACATTTAATTACATTATCTATACTTTTTTCGTGAGCCTGAGGTGCCGTGACAGCATGAGACCTCACGTAACGTGACAATAGTCTGTTTGTAATCTGTACATATTCAACGGTTAGGTTGTATTCAAGTCATTAATATCTTTGAAAAGTCATAACGTGAAAATTGGTGGTCCTGGAAAAAGTCGTATAGTAATCATGGGCGGGTATTGGGGGGGGAGGCTTAGACCCACCAATAAGATCAAAAGCCCCCCAAAATTATTGAATTTCGCAATATAAAATATTAAAATAGGTACTTATTTTGTAACAATTGACATTTAAGTCCCCCCTAAAATTTAATAAAATCTCCGTCTATGGTAGTAGTGACTAAATAGTCGCAATAACTGACAAGTACCGTATCTTTGATATAAAATATCGATAATTTACATAAGTATATTTTATTTAAGCACTAACCCATTTTTAGATGCTTCTTCCAGTTGTTGCCTTGTAAACGAACCAAAAAATTCAGGAAATTCCGCTCGTGAAATGAAATAAGATTCAATGATCTCTTTCGATCTTTTTAAATTGAACTTGCATCCTGTAATAAAATGTGAAAGCCATTTTCTATCTAAAAATAAAATAAACATTCAAATAATATAAAATACATATAGAAAATAAAAAATAATAAATAAGTTTTATTATTTAAAATGTCTTTCTAATTTAATTACATATATATATATAATATATATATCTTCTTCTTCTTCTTCTTCTGCCTCGCCTTCCTCCCAACTATTTGGGGTCAGCCACCCTTGTCCAACACCTCCACTTCACTCGGTCAATCACATCTCCTCTGCACACACCGACAGTCCTCATGTCCTTCATCCATTTCTTTTTTGGTCTTCCTCTTCCTCTTTCTCTTCAACGTCCATCTTCATAACCACTCTTACTGCATTCGTTTCCTCTCGCCTCATCACATGCCCAAACCATCTCAGCCTATTTTCTCTCATCTTGTCCACAATTGGCACTACACCAACACTACCTCTCACGTATTCGTTCCTTATTCTATCTTCTCTTGTCACTCCACTAAACCATATAAGCATTCTCATTTCCACGACACTCATACTTTGTTCTATTCTCCTGTTAACCGCCCAACACTCTGAACCATACAGCATAGTTGGTCTCACTACACTTTTATAAAATTTACCATTCAGCCTCATTGGAATTCTCTTATCACATAACACGCCCGATGCTTCTCTCCATTTCATCCACCCGCACTTAATCTTATGTTTTACATCAATGTCAAAGCCCCCGTCCTTTTGAACAAAAGATCCTAAATATTTAAAGCTCTCAACTTCACCTATCACATCACCATCTATAATCAGTGGTCTCCTCATTCCTTCAACTTCTTGGTCTCTTTATCCAAAATCATACTCTATATACTCTGTTTTATTTCTACTAATTCTCAATCCCTTTTCTTCGAGGGCTAACCTCCACTCATTTACCCTATTATTGACAACTTCCAGGTTTTCTTCTACCAGAACTATCCGCAAACATCATACACCATGGTATCTCACCCTGTATCTCCTTTGAAACCTCATCCATTACCACTAAGAACAGGTAGGGGCTTAGAGCTGACCCCTGGTGCACACCTACTCCTACACCGAAACCTTCTGATACTCCACACCGACTCTTGACACTAGAAGTGCTCAAAGTTCCAATTTATACGAAATATGTAAAAATTGCAAACATTTGCAAGTTATTTTGTAGATAAAAATTCATAAAATTTTTTCTGTTCATACTTAAGGTTCAAAATTTTCACACTATGTTATCTATAAGATATTCTTCAAAATTCTTTAAAAAAATTTCTACCAGACTTAGAGGAAAAAATGTTATGACAGTTTAAAATTTAAACATTTACGAAATTGCATAAAATAGCGATTTATTCTCAAACGATTTTAAATATTTGTTATAATTCAAAAAGTATTAGTTGCAGATTTTTGAAATTTCTACCAGCTGTTAAGATTGGTATTTCCTTTATGTAATATTTTTTTCAAAATAAAATATTGATTTTTAAAACACTTATAGGCATTTAAAATATTCGATTTTTTTACATTTTATTTTTATAATCGGTGATAAAAAAAATTTGGCTCCTACAAAATACTTGAAAATTTAATAGAAGATTCCACAGAAGTAGTTCTTAATGTCATTCAAAAAATAATTAAAATCCATAGGCACAATTTTTTTTTATGAGCGTTTGAACAGCTAATATTGACATAAAATTACATGTAAAATATAATATAATGTATAATACTCTAGACTGACAAAAAATATCGGTTTATTTAAAATGCTCTAACTCAAAAATGAAAAACCGCAACAACTTGAAATTTTCACCAAATCTTTATGTTGACATTCTATATACATGGTTAAGTTTTCAAAGTATTTTGACATATTTTGACTTATTTATAGACAATTTTTCTAAATTTTTCGTTTCAAAATAAAATATACTTATTACAATATTTATAAATAACAATGTATTATATTCTAGACTAACATATCATCTCCGTTCAGAAACGTTTTTCGTATACAATGATACCTATCATTGAATTCAAATTTAACAAATCCATTATAATGACCTATCCTATGAAGAGTCGCACTCCACCCCCAAGTGTACAGCAGAGCGAGGCCCATCTAGTTCTTTTTGATTCTGAACGGAGTGTTGGAATCTATTGGTTTTACAATGATGTGTGTTTTTTTTTTTATTTTTATTTTAATTTTATTTTTTTATTTTTTTTTTAATTTTGTTTCTGACGACACCTTTTTTGGCAGTAATAATGCTTCGATTTGCTTATGTAGCAACTTTTCTGAAAGGAAAGTGAATCTAGTTGTTACTTTGGGGGGTCAAAAGTAAAAAATTTTCAATATTTTTTATATGTGACGGGAAAACCCCTAAAAAAATAAGGGAAAAACGGTGGTTTTAAACGATAAGTTTAACTTATTATAAACCTTGTATTAAATTTTCAAGAGTTTTCGGTCTGCCAATTAAATTTTATAGATGTTTAAAAACAAAAATTTTACAAAAATCGAAAATTTAAATTGTCTATAAATAAGTCAAAATATGTCAAAATACTTTGAAAACTTAATAATGTATAGAAAACGTCAAAATAAAGATTTGTTGAAAATTTTAAGTTGTTACGGTTTTTCGTTTTTGAGTTAAAACATTAAAAAAAAATGTAATTTGTAAGAACGTGACTTTGCGTAAAATTTCCCGTTTTTTCGTAATTTTTTTATCGTCTTTTTCGATTTTTTTATAAAGTATTGAATTTAGGACTTTATGAAGGATTTTAGACTAGCCAAAGTACCATCTACATTCACTTTCCTTTCAGAAAAGTTGCTACATAAGCAAATCGAAGTATTTTTACTGCCAAAAAAAGTGTCGTCAGACACAAAAAATAAAAAAAAAAAATAAAAATAAAAAAAAACACTTCATTGTGAAACCAATAGATTCCATCACTCCGTTAAGAATCTAAAACAAATCCAAAACTCTTGTTTCCATCAAACGGGCTACATTTTGTTCGAGTTTAGTTTTCGTTCTCGGTCCTTTTCCACTTGTTGTATCGAATTTTTATTTATTATTATTACTATTTAATTATCAAGCATATAATATATAATTAATATATAATAGACAAAAACTAACACTGAATAGTCCAAAAACTGTAAATCATATTACTTAATAATATAATGATGTATAAATAGTAATAATAATAATAATCGAAATAATTAATTATTTAGTAATTAAATTATTACATAATAATAATAAACAACGATTACAGTTGTTAACTAAAATTATTTTGTAACATTTTTTGAAAAAAGTATTCAATACTTAAATTCAAATACTTTAGAACAGTGGTTATACACCAAATTACTTAAATTAATTATATTACTATTATATAATTATACTTTATACTTTCGTTTACTTAACTTAGCTAGTTAACTTCACTTCACTTAACTAGTATATAGGTACAGAATTCGTGTTCAGATTTCAGACACAACACGACAACACAACATGAACGTTTTCACTTAATAGACTCGAGTTTCAAAACACGTCGAAACCTTTTGATGTTACCGCTTCCGAGCGGGACACGAAAAACAAAACTCCAACTGTCGCAAACAAGCCGGTCTTCAAAATGTTTGCGAAAAGTTCCAATTTTGTTTTATTCGACACGAGTTTAAGTTTTGTCCATTTAGTGGAAAACTGGTTTTAGACTTTCAAAAAAAGAACTTAAATAGACGAACAATAAGGTATCAGCAAATGTAATGAAAACTCTGATTCTGAACCCTCCCTTTCTCACAATTTAGTAGAAAGTTAAACGAGGAAATAAAAACCAGTCGCGGGAAGAAAAACGTCCTTGGAAAATACTGACAGGAAATTGATGAGCTATACTGCAACATTTGGCTTTAACCAATGTACGTCTATTTGTTCCATTCATGATACATCACGACTTTTAGAATAAATAAATTACATATTATTATGTAAATGTTATAGTTACAAAATGATGAGTTTTAAATAATAATACAACCGATTTATAATGACGATCGTTAAAAAAAACAAAAAGTTAATAAAAATCACTTTTATAAAAAAGTATCCTTGATGTTTCGATATAATCGGTAGTCGCACATTTACATGAAAAAAACACTTAATATTATTTCGTAAGTTATTTTTGACCTAACGCTGGGATTGTTCGAATACAAATAGTATTAACGCGAAATAACCTAGAACTACTTGTAGACCTTGATTTACACGTGTTTGTATAAGTATGTATATACCGATACGATAACATATATATACATGCATCATATTTACATTTGTGTTGACGGTAATATAGATAACCCGGTATTTTGCAAAATGCCAAAAATCACTCGGCAATATATATATAATATGAACTTTGCCCAGGCATTGTATAATGCCAAACGTCAATTAGGAAATATGATAAAAATAAACTAAATTGGGTACCATCTATTACCTACAATTTTACTTATCGTTTATTGTAAATGCGCGTGCTATGTGTACACGATTTAACGCAATTATGATTAAGATTCTTATCCTACTATAATTATAATTCTGAGGCACAGCCAATCTCAAGGTAGTGTAGAACGAGCGAATCAGGATGTTGAGAATTTGTTGACAACGTGGATACAAGATGAAAAAATCCAATACTGGAGCCAAGGACTTCGATTCATCCAGCTAATGAAAAACAAAGCTTATCATACTGTCATTAAAATATTTCCGTATGAAGCTTTATTTGGCTGCAGAATAAAATTGGTCTAAACACTTCAAATTTACCATATGTAATAAATATGATAGAAAATGAAGAACTAACCTGAGTTGATCAAAGAACAATCACAAGAAATTAATTCAAATGTTGAAAATGATGTATCAAACACAGAAAAACTAGTAATAATAATAATAATAATAATAATAATAATAATATCAATAATAATAATAAATATAATAATAATAATAATAAATATATAATAACATTAAATAATTTGTTTTTTACTTTCCCTAAAAAATAATTGGCATTTTACATAATGCCTAGGTATTTTATAAAATACCTAGGTTATATGTAAAATAATATTGAAAATCATATGTTTTATTTACATTGCTTAAAACTGGTCGGCAATATGCATAATTCCTAGTCATTTTGCAAAATACCGGAATTATCCATATTGCCGATAACATATATATATATATATATATATATTATTTAATTAATATGTTATGTTGGAGACAAATTTGTAATTTATATTTTCAAGGTATGAATTTTTGAAAAAAGTAGGTTTTAATAATAAACAACAAAATGTTAGAGTACCTAAACATATAATTGTATTATTTCAATTTTTATTTTTAGATTTTTATGATCACTACGATCTATTAAAAATAATATAGGTATGCATGTTGCAAGATAGCAAGCGATATACAAACGTTATCGATCATGAAGTAAAGTTACCGATCAAATGTACATATGTATAATAATGATATAGGTTTGTTTTGTATTTGTATTATTTTAATAATAAATAAATAGTTAAACATATTATTATTTAAAATTGATATAATATACGTAAAAATTATTGAGCGTAATTAAATAGCATATTATCAGTGTTGGGAAATATCTAGATAAATGTATCTAGATAAGTTATCTAGATAAAAATTATTTATATTTTATCTTATCTAAATAAATTTATACTCAGTTATCTTTATCTTCATCTAGATAAAAATCTTGTTATCTATGAGTACCAATCTAGATAATTTATTTAAATGGAATAAAAATAAAATTTGAAAATTTAAAATGTTTTTATATTTTCATTTTTACAATTTTCTGTACATCTGTATACCTATTACACAAATAATAACTGACAAGATGACAATCTTTTTATGAAGTTTATTTAAAAAAAAAAAACTCTTTATATTATGTTTATTTTAAAAATGTTTGAAATTTGTTAAAAAAAAGACAGAAATGTATTGTTATTTTATTTTTTAAATCTAAGATTTTTTTATTATTAAGTTAGAAAATAATTTGTTATCTTCTTATGAAGTTTATGTAATAAAAAAAATATTTTATATTTTATGTTTATTAATGTTTGAAATGAGTTTAAAAAATGATATTTATTTTAAAATAAATGCTTTTAATTATGAATTTTTTACCTAATATCTGTAGGCTGTAGTGTCCTGAATATTTTCAAAATCAAACATGAAATTATCTTATATTTATCTAGATAAAAATGTACTTATTTTTATCTTTATCTAGATGAAATTTAGAATAACTATCTTTATCTGTATCTAGATAAGAATTAGTATAGTCATCTTTATCTTTATCTAGATAAATTATTAGTTATCTATTCCCAACACTGCATATTACACACTCAAAATTCAAGAATCTCAATTTTTTCTTTTAGACTTAATCTTTTACATTTACTAGCCATTGCGTACTACATTACGTTTATGAATACGTCCGTATGTACTGTAATCACAACAGTAGCGGATCTGAAGCTCGTTTAAGGAGGGGGCGAATTTGTATCATAGATTAATAGATACCATACTCTGTTCAGCGAGAGAGAACGCCACGGCCCGACGAAAATCGGTTCACTCCTCACGTACCCAGCCTTTCACAGCCATACGTCGACCGCCCAATATGCATGCTCTCTCGCCGAACAGAGTATAACAAGGACGTAACCACGTAACTGAAAACACATTTCCGTGGGTAGGGACTAGGGAGCTCCAAATTTATTTTAATATACATCACATTGACATTTAGGGATAGAAGTTTTCAAAATTTAGTTTCTAACAACCCCATTCTCAACAGTTTTCTGTATACATCTTTAAATGATTTGACAAAATAATTATTAGCTAAAAATAGAAAAAGCCTAAAAATCAATAAAACAGATTGACACGGTACATATTCGGTTCTGCAAGGCGATAAAATGATTTTATCTGTCATTCTATCTAAAATCAAAAACTGTAACCGTTGTTGTCTACAAAAATTGTGGTTATATGTTATAACCAAGGTTATAACATTTATACGTTATAATATGTTATAACATTATCTTGTTATCTAAATTCGATAATTTGTATTGATAATCGAATAATAATAATTGATAAGACATTAAAAAAAATACCTTTTTGTATCATTTATTAAGCTTGAAGTTATATTTATGACTTATGAATTCGATATTCTATGCATAATGAATATAATACAGAATTCAAGTAAAAAAAAAGCCCAAGGGGGGGGGGGTAATCGCCACGTCGCCCCCCCCTCAAATCCGCCACTGAATCACAAATACAACTAAATAAGTACTAAAAATGTACGAGTAGGATAACATCACAGAATATAAACTATAAAAATGTTTCATTGACGTGATAATGGACTGATAAGATAAACTATAATAATTATATATAATTACAATTATTGTGCATAGTATAATAAAATGTATTGTAGTATCATTAGATTAGATATTTCTTAAGCCATTCTGCAATATTATTCTATATTTACGATAAAAATTATCAATATCAAAAATTAAATTGCCATAAAAGTGTCCGGTATTTAGGGGTTTTCCTATATAAAAGTGGTGAAAATGTCCCCGTTCCTATAAAAAACGTCCGCTATTTGGAGGTGTCCGTTAAGGGAGGTTTCACTGTAGTTTATTATACATAGCTAGCCGACGAACAATTTTATTAGATTAATAACTCAAAATGTATTCTAAAGTAGGGTGACCAGACGTCCCGTTTAAAACGATATTGTCCCTTTTTTGATCACCACGTCCCGTTGTCCCGACAAACTTCGAAGGGGAAGCTTTTTATCTCGTTTTTAGAAGATTTAAAGATCGTAGAATTACTTTCTGTCATCTCCAAGTTTGCTCAGTTCGCAAGGTTAATAGGATTTGTGTTTTCCAAAATGGATATGCATATTGTTACAAATTCAGTGTATTATGCATAATATTATTATTATAACTTACCCGTAATATCGGGCAAATGCGGTTGTTTCGACAGCCATTCGATTAGTTGAGTAACGTCGTTCTCGAGACTATCAACAGGCCGGTAAAAATCTTCTTTCTTGATAAACTCGAGCTGCGTTTCGTCTGGTTGAATAAGAAACATAATGATGTATCGTCTGCGATGTATTTAATGTTAATGATTTGGTCTATCTCGATAATAATATTATTTATTGGTGGTCGTCAGTTGTAGAGTGATATTCTTTCGTTGTTGACTGTCGGAACACTGTGATCGTAGTAAATGCGAGAAAGTATAAAACGATGTACTTATTATATTTTATAGTAACATATATCGTGCGGGGAAAAACAAATTAAAAATTAAAAATCTGAACAGCATTCATGAACCTACTAACCTTGTCACCAATATTCTGGTTTTCTTTTCCTATATACTCACACATACACACGGTTTGATAATCTGTTCTCGATCCATAAGACAATATATATAAAAGATATATCTGCCACGAGAATAGAGGGGACCGGTTTTATCGTTTAGTTCGGTACGCAGTAAAACATGAATCTGCTGAAGTGCAGATATGAGTACTCAAATTTAATATATAACACTTTTTACTTGAGGTTTACTTATTTAGTTATTTTTCACGTTATATTACATTATATTCATTTTTGTTAAAAATGTTATATCTTCATCCCTTATAATTTGATCGATTCCCATAGTATAATAATAATTTTTTTTTTTAATAGAAACTTGGTATTAACCATTAGTTTCAACAATTACAATAAAATTATTATATAGATAGATTAACACATTACGTGTTTGTTCTTTGTAGATAATGAATTATACCTATAAGTATCAATCGACGTAACGCATAAATATATGCCTAAATATTCGTCCTTTTAACTTAAACTTCTAAATATAATTCAAAATTTTTTTTATCTTCGAATTCTATGTACCCATGGGTTTATTGTCACTTAATTACATCATGTTCTTTAACCTTATAATATTCAAATATCGATATGCAATTGTTTATAGCTTTATTATTTAGTCATAGGTAGAGCCTGGATTTCAATGCAAAATGCATATTTTCTTGGATGATCTAACATATTGCCTTGTAAGTACATAATTCGTTTTATATAACGAGGGTTTCAAAGCTACAAATTTTATTTTGCATTTTATTTGCATATTTCGACATTTTTTAATTTTTAGATCATTTTTAGCATTATTTGGTCACATAGGCGTAACTAACCCTTAATGTTAGGGGGGTTGAAGTCCTAAAGAATTTTTATACAAAAATAAGGTACCTATTGAAACAAAATTGACCCCAAACAAATATAAGTGTTAACTTGTATTAATTATCTGAAAAAAGATTACAATTTAGAATAATTAATAATGCATAAAATTTGTTTTACTCGAATTACATAAAACTACAAAATATATATTATTCCATTTATACCTAATATAATAATTAATAATATTCAACATCAATATTGTAATTGTACATACATATACAGTATACTTCTTTATTTTGACATTTTTAAACTTAAATCATAACTATCTATATATGTATTTATAAAAATGGAGACAAAAAATCTATAACATTGCATCAGTTGAGAACGGCTGGGCCGATTATCTTGATTTTTTTTTTAAATGATAGAGAATGTCGTGAAGCAGGTTTATAGGGTTTATATATGGACCTAACTCCACCCCCGGGAGGTGCTCAAACAGGAATTTTGAGATTTACGAGAGAAATTTTTGTTTTTGTTTATAAATGGTTGTTATGGGGGTTATAAGATTTGAGAATAATATTTATTTATTAGTGGTTAATATAATGAATTACCCGACGTTGCAAGGTAACCAAAAAAAAAAAAAACATAAACAAGTACTTTGAATATTTTCTATTTGTTTGTGTCATTAAAAATACCAAGAAGATGCCAGAATGCCAATTTTTGTCATAGAACAAATGCAGCTACAAACATGAGAAATAGAAGAGCGCAAATAACAGACGAAAAATGCCAATCCGATAGTGCGAATGATTCGTAGTTGACTCACGCAGAACAAATGACCAACAACGCCAACAGGTACATCGAACATTTATATCTGATTCATTCCTGCGTCTAGCATTCCAGTATGAGCCCGATATTGAATATTATGCTCATTCAAAAGTAGTAATTGGTGTTATGGACAAGGAATGCCCGCACTACCCCATGCTATCAAATTCAAAATTGAGCCAGTCGGGATGTGTTGCACGTCAGGGAAGGTGCAACTACCTGAAATTGAAACACCACTTGAACCATTGAACGGTTTACTTATCGGTACAGATCCAGATTCTAACGTGTTCCTGAAGTCAATTAGAACATTCAATTCATGTTTTCAAATTACATCGTTCGGTGCAACAGAAATAGTTCGAAATACTAATGCAAATGGTCAACAATACAATTCTACACTACGGATTTTAGTACGTTAAGGTTAGGTTAGGATTATGTATTAATTTATTATATTAATCCACCGTATTATGTCAAACTTGGTATAACTTTGATACTTAATTAGATTTAAATCATACACTAAGGTACGTACAAACAGCACTAGGTCCGCGATCTACCGCAGGTAGATTGCCTACCTGATAATATACTGATGTGAATCAGAATTTTTATTCCGGAGAGAAAACTTAAGATAAATCTAGAACATCATCCACCGAATAATAAATAACGAATTGAACAAAGTTAGTCATATAGAGTTGGTATATTTAACGAGCAACGAAGTGCACGGGATCAGCTAGTTTTTATATAATAACAGTAAATAAAATATATACAATAGTCTATGTGAAACATGAAATATAATAAAATAGTTATGAAGATTACAAATCTATACGCCTATTCTTCAAAGCAAAGTTATTTAAAATGTTTTCTGACTCGATAATATTTGAAATATCTTTTTCAATATATTTATAATGGGCCACATGGAAAAATATAAATATAATAAATGATACACAGGGTCTAGGTCCTAGACTCTAGGACATTTCGCCGCGACCGTTTAGCTGCCAGACAATTCGCCGCGGACCTATTCACCGCAGACCGGTTCGCCACAGGTGGGTTACCCTGGCACCCCCATGTTTGAATTTTTATTTTTTTTTTAACCATTAATTGAACTATAATTTGTACCAATTTGTACCAACAATTTCAAAATTTGTATCTAAGTATTTCAATGAGAAAAATCCATTTTTCCGCTGGGGTGCCAGAGTAACGTTACCCCAGCACCGCCAAAACTAAATAATGCATTTTTTTCAATTTTTTTTTTTTTTTCATTAATTGCACTATAATTTATACTGCTTAGTACATCCATTTTCAGAATTTGTACTTAAAAATTTTCCCCGGAAAAATCTATTTTTCCTCTGCTACGACGAAAGACATTATTCAGCACCACCAAAACTAATTACTTAATATATTTTTTTAAATTTTTTTTTTTTCATTAATTGTACTATCATTTGTACCGACTAGTAACCCCAAGTTTGGAATTTTTACTTAAATTGTTGTAGCAAAAATAACAATTTTTTTCCTTTAATATAATATACAAATAATAATATTACAAAATCTTTTTAATAACTGTTCATATCTTTTAGATTCTGAACGGAGTGATGGAATCTATTGGTTTTACAATGATGTGTGTTTTCTATACATGGCTAAGTTTTCAAAGTATTTTGACATATTTTGACTTATTTATAGACAATTTAAATTTTCGATTTTTGTAAAATTTTTGTTTTTAAACATCTATAAAATGTAATTGGTTGACCGAAAACTCTTGAAAATTTAATACAAGGTTCATAATAAGTTAAAATTATCGTAACTAAAAAATATCGGTGATCGGTTTACTCAAATTTTTTTTATAAGCCCTTAATGCTCAAATTTGTATAAAATGTGTAAAAATCACGAAAATTTGCAAGTTATTTTGTAGATAAAAATTCATAAAATTTTTTCTGTTTATACTTAAGGTTCAAAATTTTAACACTAAGTTATCTATAAGCTACTCTTCAAAAATCTTTAAAAAAAATTCTACCAGACTTAGAGAAAAAAATTTTATGACTGTTTGAACTTTAAATATTTACGAAATTGCATAAAATAACGATTTATTCTCGATCGATTTTAAATATTTGTTATAATTCTGTTCGCGCTAGGGGCTCCTTACTCCGCGGTTAGCACCTAGAACTAGCACACCCTGGACCAGATACAATAAATCTAATATAAATATATATATACAATATGGATTATGTCAATGAAATGTAATAACATTTATTATAATGAATAACAATGAACAATAAATAAATTATCTGAGATGATCAGTCTCAGACTAATACCAGGTAAAATAATAAATATAGAAATTATATATATAAAACAAATAATAATAATAATAAGGGAGGGCGAGACAGCTGCTCAATACAAAATATAATAAGGGGAACTGGAATGCTGAACTACAAACTGGAGCAGACTGGATCCGCCTGAGCTGGAGAACCACGAGGTTTGTGTCCGAACTGGACACGAGGTGAACAAACCTAATAACTGTTACCCACGCTGGTGCTGTCAATCGTCAACGAGACGGATGACAACAGAAAGGCTGTTCCTCATAATAGAACGATGCACGAAACGGTGCACTAGACACCAAACCAAAAATGGTGTTGTCTTTGTTGTGAACGACGACGACAGAACAACGACGACCAAAAACGAAACATAGCCGGCCCGTAGACACGCACCGTCGTAAAACGAAACGCCATCGTTGCGAACTGCCGATAGGCGACTGGGGTGAAGAGAAGCGTCTCTTCGGTAGTGTTACTAACCTGGCAGTGGGACTGGGCAACGCGAACACAGGTTGACGAAGTCCAAACAAATTCAAAAAGTATAAGTCGCAGATTTTTGAAATTTCTACCAGCTGTTAAGATTGATATTTCCTTTATGTCATATTTTTTTCAAAATATAATATTGATTTTTAAGCCACTTATAGGCATTTAAAATATTCGATTTTTTTACATTTTATTTTTATAATCGGTGATAAAAAAAATTTGGCTCCTACAAAATACTTGAAAATTTAATAGAAGATTTCATAGAAGTAGTTCTTATTGTCATTCAAAAATTATTAAAATCCATAGGCACAATTTTTTTTTTATAAGCGTTTGAACAGCGAATATTGACATAAAATTACATGTAAAATATAATATAATGTATAATATTCTAGATTGACAAACTATGTCGCTGTATGCAACTGCCAACCCATCCTAATTGAAAAATATATTTATCGTTTCAAAATAAAATATACTTTTTACAATGTTTATAAATAACAATGTATTATATCCTAGACAAACATATTAACTCCGTTCAGAATCGTTATTCGTATACAATGATATCTATCATTGCATTCAAATTTAACAAATCCATTGTAATAATGACCTATCCTATAAACGAGGTGCACTCCACCCCCAACTGTACAGCGAGGCCTATCCGGTTCTTTTTTTTTATTATTTATATATTTATTATTTATATTATTTTTATTATAATCAGTGAAAATATTTATAATTTACATTATTTAAGCTGGACAATGAATTTGCATTATGGCATCAAAAAACTTCTCGGGGGGAAGGGGGGGGGGCAAATGCCCCAGTTGCCCCTCCACAGGTACGTCACTGCCTGGGTATATTGTAATTGTTTTATTGTAATTTGTTATATTGGAAGCTCCTTGCGTGAATCAAAGAAGTTAATTTTTAAAACTTTTTAAGTTATTAAAAAAAATAATGAGTTCATAATTAAAATTGTATTAAAATGAGTACATTGAATCATGTTGATAAATATTGATAAGTTGATTTTATGATTTTTTTAAGATTTTTTCTAGAACTAATAATAACCAATAATTTGTTCGACTATTTTGTTTTTTACTAGAACTTGGTATTCATTAATATACTTTTCTTTATTTTTAATTCAAAAACTATTTAAGATCAAAGTCAAGTACATTTTTTTTAATTTTACTAATTTATTAATACAAGTAGATATTAGAAAGTTATTTTTGTAATTTGTACTTTCAAATAGTAATGTTACATTTAGGTATAATTATAAGTTTATATTACCTTAAGTAGTCAAAAATATGTCAAATAATTTAACAATTATTATGAACAAAATTTCTATGATTAACAATTAAATGGAGAATAATTCTGAATGTGAAGATTTTGTAGAAGATGTCTTTAAAGAGGCAGAAAATGCATTATCTACTACTATCCCGAACAACTTTAAAAAACTCTTAACAATTAATGGATATGATGATAAAAAAGCTCTTAGTTTGATTGATGAAAAATCATTAGATACAATTGAAGAATTTGCAAAATAAGTTTTACCCAACCTCATTGACACTGATGAACATACATTATATTATGGAATTTTTAGTAATTATACTCAAAAATTTCAGATTCTTAGTGGTTTTCGTAAAAAGATTTTTATGGTTGCTGAATTCTATAATACTAAATTTTCAAAAAAAAATCCAGATGTTACTCTTAAACGAACATTTTAAAATATTAAACATGTTTCAATAAAAAAAAAAAAATGTATATCTATTGATGTAATTCCAAATACCTCGTCTAATTCTGTTTCTAGTGGGATGGTTATTGAAAATAATGTAATAGACATAGAAAATGAGCGTGCATTTGTAGAAACATCAATAAGAAAGTGGTTACGTAACCAAAAAGATACTAATATTAAATCATTATGTGATAACAATTTAAATATCTCTGTTCGTGTGAATGAAAATCTTAATTATGATACTGAAGAGGCGTATTATACTTGTAATTATATCTGCATTATAAATTGTGTTGTATGTAACTCTAGGGCCTAGTTAATTCTGGATGAAATACGTTAGTTCAAGTAAATACCTAGAACTAAAACGCCTGGTTTCAAAACTGTGTACAATATTTGGATCAACATATGTTTGTGAAGCCGCTTTTTCTAAAATGAACTTCATTAAAAACAATTTTAGATCTCGGTTAACAGATGAACATCTTAACGAGTTAATGCAAATCAGTAGCACCAACTTCACTCCTAATATTAGGAAGCTCGTTAAAACTAAAAAATGTAATTTTTCACATTAAAAATGAAATATTTCAAGTATAATCTTAATCTTTTTTTTTGCAAATTAAATTTAAATAAATAAATAAATATAAATACAAATTTAAAAAGAACCGGATGGGCCTCGCTCTGCTGTACACTTGGGGGTGGAGTGCGACTCTTCATAGGATAGGTCATTATAATGGATTCGTTAAATTTGAATTCAATGATAGGTATCATTGTATACGAAAAACGATTCTGAACGGAGATGATATGTTAGTCTAGAATATAATACATTGTTATTTATAAATATTGTAATAAGTATATTTTATTTTTAAACGAAAAATTTAGAAAAACCGAAAATTTAAATTGTCTATAAATAAGTCAAAATATGTCAAAATACTTTGAAAACTTAACCATGTATAGAGAACGTCAATATAAAGATTAAGGGGGCTTTTGATCTTATTGGTGGGGCTAAGCCTCCCCCCCCCAATACCCGCCCATGATTACTATACGACTTTTTCCAGGACCACCAATTTTCACGTTATGACTTTTCAAAGATATTAATGACTTGAATACAACCTAACCGTTGAATATGTACAGATTACGAACAGACTATTGTCACGTTACGTGAGGTCTCATGCTGTCACGGCACCTCAGGCTCACGAAAAAAGTATAGATAATGTAATTAAATGTGTCAGAACCACTCTATAGTCACGTCTCGTTATTAACCTTCCATGTGACAACACGGTTTTTATTCTAAAAGTTCACAAATTTACATCTCACGTAATGTCACGTTAACATATATTTTTTCGGGGTTCTTTAATTAATTATTTCTGTATTCGAAATTGACGAGCAATTAATTTAAAAAGTTAGAGAGCACGGAGTTCTATATTATTACTACATTTGCTACATAAATTACTATGTATATTGTTAATCTTTAAAAATTATAAATATTATGAACTACTTGAACTTCAATCCATTTAAAAAAAAAAAAAAAAGAACCGGATGAGCCTCGCTCTGCTGTACAGTTAGGGGTGGAGTGCACCTCGCTTATAGGATAGGTCATTATTATAATGGATTTGTTAAATTTGAATGCAATGATAGATATCATTGTATACGAATAACGATTCTGAACGGAGTTAATATGTTTGTCTAGGATATAATACATTGTTATTTATAAACATTGTAAAAAGTATATTTTATTTTGAAACGATAAATATATTTTTCAATTAGGATGGGTTGGCAGTTGCATACAGCGATATAGTTTGTCAGTCTAGAATATTATACTTTATATTATATTTTACATGTAATTTTATGTCAATATTCGCTGTTCAAACGCTTATAAAAAATAATTGTACCTATGGATTTTAATAATTTTTGAATGACAATAAGAACTACTTCTGTGGAATCTTCTATTAAATTTTCAAGTATTTTGTAGGAGCCAAATTTTTTTTATCACCGATTATAAAAAAAAAATGTAAAAAAATCGAATATTTTAAATGACTATAAGTGGCTTAAAAATCAATATAATATTTTGGAAAAAATATGACATAAAGGAAATACCTATCTTAACAGCTGGTAAAAATTTCAAAAATCTGCGACTTATACTTTTTGAATTATAACAAATATTTAAAATCGTCTGAGAATAAATCGCTATTTTATGCAATTTCGTAAATATTTAAATTTCAAATAGTCATACAATTTTTTCCTTTTAGTCCGGTAGAAATTTTTTTAAAGATTTTTGAAGAGTAGCTTATAGATAACCTAGTGTTACAATTTTGAACATTAAGTATGAACAGAAAAAATTTTATGAATTTTTATCTACAAAATAACTTGCAAATTATCGTGATTTTTACACATTTTATACAAATTTGAGCATTAAGTGCTTATAAAAAAAAATTGAGGTAACCGATCACCGATATTTTTTAGTTACGATAAGTTTAACTTATTATAAACCTGGTATAAAATTTTCAAGAGTTTTCGCTCAACCAATTAAATTTTATAGATGTTTAAAAACAAAAATTTAACAAAAATCGAAAATTTAAATTGTCTATAAATAAGTCAAAATATGTCAAAATACTTTGAAATCTTAACCATGTATAGAGAACGTCAATATAAAGATTTGGTGAAAATTTCAAGTTGTTGCGGTTTTTCATTTTTGAGTTAGAGCATTTTAAAAAAAAACCGATATCTTTGTCAGTCTAGAATATTATACATTATATTATATTTTACATGTAATTTTTTGTCAATATTCGCTGTTCAAACGCTTATAAAAAAAAATTGTGCCTATGGATTTTAATAATTTTTGAATGACTTTAAGAACTACTTCTGTGGAATCTTCTATTAAATTTTTAAGTATTTTGTACGAGCCAAATTTTTTTTATCACCGATTATAAAAAAAAAATGTAAAAAAATCGAATATTTTAAATGCCTATAAGTGGCTTAAAAATCAATATAATATTTTGAAAAAAATATGACATAAAGGAAATACCAATCTTAACAACTGGTAGAAATTCCAAGAATCTGCGACTTATACTTTTTGAATTATAAAAAATATTTAAAATCGTTTGAGAATAAATCGCTATTTTATGCAATTTCGTAAATATTTAAATTTCAAACAGTTATAAAATTTTTTCCTCTAATTCCGGTAGAAATTTTTTTAAAGATTTTCGAAGAGTAGCTTATAGATAACCTAGTGTTAAAATTTTGAACCTTAAGTATGAACAGAAAAAATTTTATGAATTTTTATCTACAAAACAACTTGCAAATGTTTGCAATTTTTACATATTTCGTATAAATTGGAACTTTGAGCACTTATAAAAAAAAAATTGTGACTTACGATTTTAGATTTTTTTTTATCAGTTAAGGAACAACTTATAAGAAACCTTGTATTAAATTTTCAAGATTTTCTGGGCAGCCAAAAAAATTTTATCGTTATTTAAAAAAAAAAATACTTAAAAAAATTGAAAATTTCAATCGTCTATAAATAGCTTAATAAAAGTCAATACTTATACTTTTTGAATTATAACAAATATTAAAAATCGTTATAATTAAATCACATTTAGTGAAAATTTCAAGTATTTACATCGATTAGTTTTTGAGTTATAGCAAAATAAAAAATTTGATTTTGTCGAAAACTGGTTTTGCGTAAAAACTCCCGTTTTTCCCTTATTTGTTTAGGGTTTTTCCCGTCGCATTTAAAAAATATTGAAAATTTTTACTTTTGACCCCCCAAAGTACCAACTAGATTCACTTTCCTTTCAGAAAAGTTTTACATAAGGAAATCGAAGCATTTTTACTGCCAAAAAAGGTGTCGTCTGACACAAAAAAAAAAAAAAAAATAAAAATAAAAACACACATCATTGTAAAACCAATAGATTCCATTACTTCGTTCAGAATCTAAAAATGTAATTTGTAAAAACGTGATTTTGCGTAAAATTTCCCTTTTTTTCGTAATTTTTTATCGTTTTTTTTAGTTTTTTTTAAAAAGTATTGAAAATTTGGATTTTAGACTAGCCAAAGTACCATCTATATTCACTTTCCTTTCAGATAAGTTGCTGTGTAAGCAAATCGAAGCATTTTTACTGCCAAAAAAGGGGTCGTCTGACACAAAAAAAGAAAAAAAATAAATAAATAAAATAAAAAAAAAAAAAGAAAAACACACATCATTGAAAAATCAATAGATTCCATCACTCCGTTCAGAATCTAAAAGACTTTCATTGCATTATTCGTTCGTCTTTGGGATTCGATATTGCCTACCTAATTATCCTATTGACTAAATGAGGGACGCCTACCCTACTAAGCCACTACCTACTATTTTTTTAGGTACCTGAAAAAAGACATTTTAAATACCTTATATATTAATTATTGTATTCAATGTCTAATATTTAATGTTTGATGCTAGTGGCAGACAGGACGACCGGGATACCGGGAATCTCCTGGTGGGCCACTGATTTTATAAAATATTTATTTATTAATATTATTATTGTGAAATTATAAATTTAAATATTATCCAATAATTAAAAAGTTTTAAATTATATACCTACATAACAATTACTTGATTTTATACAAATATACAATCGTTATTTTATTTTGTTTTATAATGATTAACTAAAATATTTAAAAATTTAAAAGATAAATTGTTTTTGTGTGTGTATGTATAAAGGGCCGTTATTCTACTAAGGGCCTCTAAAATTATGATTTATAAATACAAGACTATAGGTATACAAACGTGTTAATATGTTGCGTGTATATAGGTGGATCATCGTGTTTCCTTATTTTTCTGTACAGTTACTAACCAAAAACTGGAAAACACGATGTATAATACTAATTACTAAATGTTATCAGTGTCGTGGGAACCGGCCATTGAAATAAGCGAAATTTGGACAACATTCTAAGATTTTTAGTATAAAATATTATGTCAATTTTACAAACAATCATCAGCGGAAATTGGGGAGGGCTTGAGGGGGCTTAGCCCCCCCAAAATTCCACCATGCCCCCCAAACATTCTTGCAAACATAACAATTTTGTAGTTTTAATTTCTTATATTATAGGTATTCAAAATTTGTTTAGGATCATTTTTGAGGGGGTGTGGGGGCATAGCCCCCCACGGCTTTGGTTTATGAGAAAAATCGTAGCCCCCCAACTTTTTCAATG
This sequence comes from Sipha maydis, assembly GCA_034509805.1. Lineage (NCBI taxonomy): Eukaryota > Metazoa > Arthropoda > Insecta > Hemiptera > Aphididae > Sipha > Sipha maydis. Next base: position 51,241 of record JASXSY010003236.1, read on the forward strand.
GATTTCCGCTTATGCAAACAATTTATTCGGTACTCATTCAATATGCTATCAACCGTAAATATTTTATCTACTGTAATTTTACTATAGTTTAGTATGATATCTACCGTATGAACCCGTAAAACCCCAAATCATATTATATTTATATTTTATACCTTAGTAAGTTAGGTAGGTTAGTAGGTATACCTTTATATTATACCTGTTTAGTGTGTGTTTGTGAGTCGCGTCGATTATATACGTGGTTTTACTGTGATTTATTTATTATTAAATATTATTTAATAATTATTAATATGAGTTTGTCAACTATGTGTTATTTATATCAACACATAATTCAAAATGAAGATATGTGCAATCATTTTTTAAGTATACCCGGTTTATTACCAATCGACCAAACTTGTACAAAAATTAAAAACCAAGCAATTTGTCGTGGTGAGTTAATAAAAATTCTGAAAAATAGTCGAAAACGTGATTCGGAAGGTAATATTTTGAAAACAATTTATAATCGATTTACGAAAAAAAAATGCCAAACATTTTATGCCATACGCAAGAACAACAACTTTTTTACGTATATGGATAAAAATGGGGAGTGTAACAGTGGCTTAAGTTTGTGCGATATCGTAGAACTTGTTTGATATTGGGTATTTCAAATAAAGGTAACACAAGCCGAGGCGTTTACGAAAAAATCGTATAATTTATGTCGAGATGTAGCAGTAGCTGAATTTCAAAAACGTAAAAAAAATGGGAAGTCCTGGCCTAGTTGTGCAAATAGATGAATCCTTGTTCCAAGGTAAAAGGAAATATAATCGTGAAAGATTACGTCTTGGAGATCGCAAACCCGAAGAAATGTCTGATGAAAATGAAGAGAGTTCAGATGAAGACGAAGTAATAAATAATCAAAATTACGGGCAACGAATTCAAGGGCCATGGATTTTTGGTTTGTGTTGTAAGCATGATACCATTTTAGAGAGACGTTTTTTTAAAGTTGCGAAGCGTGATCGAAATACCTTACTACCAATTATATTAAATGAAGTTAAGCTAGGTATTACTATATACAGGGTGATTTTTTTATCGTGAACCAGTGTACGGGCCGGGAGCATACAATAATAACACGCGCGCCCGGTCACCTAATGCTAGCTACGCCACTATCTAAAACGACTTCGTCGGCCACACGGATATGTATGTGTATATATGTGTAAATAGCTCAATCAGACGTGGTTGGGAACGCCGCACAAGTTTGATGAGCTACGTAGTGCTGTGGTGTGTGTATGTGTGTATATTTGTAAATGTGTGTAACTTACAGACTAAAGAATAAAAATGGTAACTAAATATAAATAAAAATTATAACGCAAAATATAGTAATTAGTGTTGCTGTATAATAATGATATAATAAAATAAATAATTCACGGCAACACAAACATAATTAAAAGGATGATGATTTAAATTACGGCCCTTTTGGCCCAACACGTAAAAATGTATAAATTGAATGTAATAATAAAATAAATAAGAATAAAAATGGTAACTGTGAGTGGTAATGAATTGGCCGAACAATTAAATTGTAAATAAATAATTTAATGAGTAGGCAATGGTAAGTGAATTGCCTACTGCGGCCGACTATTAGAGCCGGTTATCACGACTTGTACAATAAATATTATATAAAATTGTTCGAATAATTCACACACACACACACACACACAAATAAAAATAACAATAATATAATATGTATGCTTGGCCCTTCTGGCCCAACAAGGTGTAAATAACAAGAAAATAAATAAATAATATAATGTGCGGCCCTTATGGCACGATAATAAACAATAATAATAATTAAGAAGTATAACTCACGGTATTGTGGAGCGCAGACTAGCCAGCTGCAACTCACCTAAAACCTAAGTAGGAATAAAATAACAATAACAATTTGGCTATTTAAGCCGTATAAAGGATGTATTAGGTATATAAAACGATTTATACGTGGCGATTTGCGCACACGAACTACAATAATAATAATAAAACGGTATTAAAACAGCGGACAACAAAACATTAATCGGCCATGATACTCGCATTCGGCGGGTGAACACAGACAGAAAACGGGCGGCCATGCTAAATATTTCTTCGCCTGCAATCGGCGGCGGCGGACCGATAACGCGACAGCATTTTGCATAATTGATTATAACACACGATAACACAAATAAAAATAATTCACAAACAGATATTAAAATTGTGTGTGTGTGTGTGTGTGTGTCGGTCGGTGTCTATAGCAATATTGCCGCGGCGGCGACAACCAGTTAATATCTCGGAAAGTGTTAGGAATTTAAAAATAATTTTTTTTTAAACTTTCTAGGTTTTACTATTTTACACTGTGTTACAATTTTAATAATTTTAACTTCCTTCCTTATATGATAAAACACTATCAACTTTCGATTTTCAAATGGCAATACCTATTTTCGATAACGACAATTTATAAATATACCGAAAAAAATAATTTTAACGTATACAGAATTTAATTTCAGTAATCCGTTTGCGACTTATTACCGTTTAAATATTTTCACAATTATTTTTAAGTGTATTAAATTCATCTAAAATATTCTTAGTATAAGACTTAATATTTATGTTTGTGTTTCAATTTAAATGGTAAAATGTACTTGCATTGACGACTTCAACTGTACAACAATGGATAAATATCCCTCTTTATAAAATTGTGCATCAGACACAGAATTTTTATAGAGTTTTAAAAATTATTCATATGAACTTGGAAATTCATCCAACTTAACCATTTTTTAGGAAACAATGATGTAAAATAATTATTTCAGTAACTCGAGAGATACTAACTCAACGGAGAACATTGATTAATTAACATTGTATAATTCAACTGAGAACCGACACAATATGAAAACCAAATTATATTGTAAATTTAGGAAATAGATATATTTATCTTTTTTGTGTGAAATATGTCATATTTATCAGTCAATCAATTCTGTGTTATGGTGTTGTAATAAATATACAGATATAAAAAATTATCAATTTGAAAAACCAATACCTTATAGTTTTTACACATAATGCTTTTTGTTTTATATGTGTAATGATGTGCATCATTCGAAGGTTCAAAATTGTACGAACTAATTGTCATAATGTACGAGTACAATATTCCATCTTAAAATTGTAAAATCAATAAATAACGGTTCTTTCGATACCCGCACAGACAACACAAATATTTCATATACAAACAAACAATACGCTATTGACACCATGAGTAGGTCAAATCTTCAAAGGGACCGGTCCGATGTCCATCCCGCCATACGTTCCTATATAACAGGGATACAATACCCTTTTCAAGGCTCTCGATCTCAGGTCGTCGGTGTGTGCACACGGACCGTGAGATTAAGGCCGTCTACACACGAAGCAATTCAAAATAAACTAAACGCGTTTGTGATTTAAATTACTATTTCGATTACTAACGCGTTGGTGGCTCAGATCCACACACGATCATATTGAAATGCGACCGAAGTCACCAGTTTATTCTGTTTCGTTATGGAAGGAATGCCTGTTCGGTATTTTTCAGTACTATGAATGATGGAGAAATGATGGTTGTATATTATTATTACGAGTACTATACCAAAAGAAATAAAAAACGAAATTGATTTAGGTATCATCCATACATCGAAAGACATTTTCAACATCAACTATTTGTTGCTGCACAAGGTTAGGTTAAGTAACCTAACCATGCTAAATTGTTATGCTTTTACCGCATGTCTAAAGAAAGTTTCTAATTTCCCCTGCTAATCACGAGAAAAGATTTTTTGAAAAAAAGATATTCATTTTTAATACTTAGGCAAAATTAAATAGGCGAAAATAATATTTTAAAAATCACACAATTTGACGAGACACAACTTGAAAGTGACTCGACAGTTGAATCACTTGGAACCAATCACTAACGTGTTAGTAACTGGTTAGTAACCAGTAGCGCCGTCTATTGTGTTCCAATAATTAACATGCGTTGTGACTCAAAGCGGACTGGTTAGTGATTTTCGTCAGTAATTAGTTTCTTTTGAATAGCTCCGTGTGTAGATGGCCTAATAAAACGCTTCTTGATCTTAGGTCGTCAGTGTGGGCACACGGACCATAAGATTGTCTAAGAAGCATTTTATGTCGAGTGGCTATAACGTGCGATTTTTATACTTTCAAACTTGTTTTGTGCTGTCTGTGCGAGTGTTGAAAGGTGTCCAGCTTCAGTACATCAAAACCTGTGTCTGTCTCACTTCATTTCGACCTCACCATCATACTACAGTAATTATAAGTGTCCATCGACACCAGAATATCTACACAAACAAGTAAGTGCTATTTTGTCTAGCTTGCCAGACTATCCAGTTGTACTGATCGGCTCTCGAACCTTTGTAATCCCGAGAACCCTCCCTTAAACAAGGAGGAAGGTAATCAACCCCCTTATAACTCTACAACCTTTTTCCATCTTTGGGCTACCACCCCCCCCCCTTTTTATTTTTGGGTTATTACATATGTATTCAAGAAGATAATATTATGTTGTATCATGTTAATTTGTTAATTTATTTAAGCATTTATTAGTTGTTAATCATACAAATAAATGTGTATTTATTTAATATAATTTCAATTTCTATATAAGATTGATGAGTTATAACTAGTGAATTACAAAATAAATATTTTTTTTAAAACAATTTGTGTATCTTAACTACTATAGTATATGATTATATTAAACAAATAAAATATTTTCATTTTAAAACAAAGTAAATCAACAATTCCTATGTATTTAGAAAAATATTTCATAAATAAGCAGATAAAAATGTATATGACATGGTATGTACTTGGATTCGTAGTATAGAGCTAAGACTAAAGTAGTTAAAGGTCTATTAACACATTTTTTTTTTTTAACTATACATTTTTATAATGCCCCTCCCATTTAAGGGTTTTTTTTCATCAAAAATAAATAATTACAAATCAATCTATGTATACTAAAAAAAATAATAGAATAGGTAAGTTATTTTGATTACACAAAGTAAGTGACACGACAAATAACCTACATCAGACTGGTCTTACAATGTTTTGTGCATCGAGGAAGTGAGTCCTATATTTTTAACCTGATGCAGGGTTATAGGCCTAGAGCCTGTTGTACATCGTGCCTACCCCACTTTCTATTTATAATTATAAGGTATTCTGGGATATATTTTTTGTATAATGTATGATTTGTATTTTATATTAAAACTATCTTGTGCGTGAATAGACCGAATAATGGACATTAATTCAATACTAAATTATCAAAGGCAATAAACACATTAGTTATCAATAATTTTACTAGAACATGGACAAATTTCCGTAGTGCAAATTTTTCCAGAATTTGGGTAAGGTCATGCCTAATAAAAAAATATTAACACTTAAAATGCTCACAACCCTAGATAAATTAATAAAAATTAAATGAACATTGAACATACTTTACATTATCTACACTCAAGTACAACATATTATTAGGATGTTTGATTATTATGGATGTTTTAAAAAATTATTAATTTTTACAATTATTTTTGAAATTATGTTAAAAAAAATATACTTAAAGAAATTGAAAATTTTCTATAAATAGCTCAATAAAAGTCAAAATACTTTGAAAATTTAACGGTGTATAGAGAACGCTAATCTAAACATTTAGTGAAAATTTCAAGTATTTGCATTTATTAGTTTTTGAGTTATAGCAAAATAAAAAATTTGATTTTGTCGAAAACTGGTTTTGCGTAAAAACTCCCGTTTTTCCCTTATTTTTTTAGGGTTTTTCCCGTCGCATTTAAAAAATATTGAAAATTTTTACACAAAAATAAAAAAAAAAATAAAAAAAAAAAATAAAAAAAATAAACACACATCATAGTAAAACCAATAGATTCCATCACTCCGTTCAGAATCTAAAAATAATTTTAACGTTTACAGAATTTAATTTCAGTAATCCGTTTGCGACTTATTACCGTTTAAATATTCGTTCTATTTACTGCTACCGGGCAATTTATCAAGCCCAACAGTATAAACCAGAAGTCAAAACCCGAATGATATCTCTATTTAACAATACCCATAACAGTCATAATCGATAATAATTCTTAAGTACCTAACGAGAAAGATAAACAATTCTGTAAGAAAAAAAAAATGTCCTATCAACACTCCCACCGTGTGTCGGTGAGCGACTAGCCTACAGCAGCTATAAAGTATTAAAATAACATATTACAATTTACCATCATGGTTACGTAGTATATCATTGGTTACTGATTCGTGGTATATTGTCTTATTACGTATTATCTTAGTAGATAAACGATAATAAATCCCGGTTTTGTTTCTGAAAACATGTGGTTATTAGTTAATCGCATAGAGTAAGAATATCGTTAATCGTTACCTAATGTTAGTTTTCCATTATCCAACAACAAGTAGAAATTATTAATTAATTATTAATCTTAGAACGATTAACAACAGAATACGTTTTAGGTAAATACTAAATTATGTGTTTTATTTAAAATATAAATTTAAGGTTTAAACCAATTATTTCAATGCATATTGTAATATTTTTTTATAGTGTTTTAATGTTATATTTTGGTTAAAAAATTTGAATTAATTTAAAAATATACTTTTATACAATAAGCAATACGTATGTAAGCAGTATGTATTATTATGTGTATGACAATTAAATTTCATACTTTGACGATAACTATTTTTAAAAAAATTATTGATAAGTTCAATCTAAAATTAATAAATTAGAATTTTTTTTTTTATTTATATTTATAAACCTATTTATATATTATATTTATATTTATTTATTAATTTATGTATAATATAGGCAAATATTAACCATGGTTCAAATATTTTAATTTTTTTTCAGTGGCAATTCGTATTTTTGGTGTAATTTATCAAAAATAACAGTGAATTATATGATTAGACAGCTCAATTTGACCAGCAATTAATGAAAATTCATATTGCTTCCTACTGATACCCATCTGATGATTATAAATTAATAAATAAAATAAATTGGAATAAAGGAATAAAATTAATTTTGTTTTCTTTCAAATTTCAATTGCATTTAGTAGTACAAACTTTTAATTCAAATATCTATAACAAGATTGCTATTTTGGTTAGTCCCAGCATAGTACATCTTACCTGATATCTTACCTAATACTTATAAGTATGTATACATTTTAGATTCTGAACGGAATGATAGAATCTATTGGTTTTACAATGATGTGTGTTTTTTTTTTTATTTTTTTTTGTGTCTGACGACACCTTTTTTGGCAGTAAAAATGCTTCGATTTGCTTATGTAGCAACTTTTCTGAAAATAAAGTGAATCTAGTTGGTACTTTGGGGGGTCAAAAGTAAAAAATTTTCAATATTTTTTAAATGCGACGGGAAAAACCCTAAACAAATAAGGGAAAAACGGGAGTTTTTACGCAAAACCAGTTTTCGACAAAATCAAATTTTTTATTTTGCTATAACTCAAAAACTAATCGATGTAAATACTTGAAATTTTCACTAAATGTGATTTAATTATAACGATTTTTAATATTTGTTATAATTCAAAAAGTATAAGTATTGACTTTTATTAAGCTATTTATAGACGATTGAAATTTTCAATTTTTTTAAGTATTTTTTTTTTTAAATAACGATAAAATTTTTTTGGCTGCCCAGAAAATCTTGAAAATTTAATACAAGGTTTCTTATAAGTTGTTCCTTAACTGATAAAAAAAAATCTAAAATCGTAAGTCACAATTTTTTTTTTATAAGTGCTCAAAGTTCCAATTTACACGAAATATGTAAAAATCACGATAATTTGCAAGTTATTTTGTAGATAAAAATTCATAAAATTTTTTCTGTTCATACTTAAGGTTCAAAATTTTAACACGAGGTTATCTATAAGCTACTCTTCGAAAATCTTTAAAAAAATTTCTACCGGAATTAGAGGAAAAAATTTTATAACTGTTTGAAATTTAAATATTTACGAAATTGCATAAAATAGCGATTTATTCTCAAACGATTTTAAATATTTGTTATAATTCAAAAAGTATAAGTCGCAGATTTTTGAAATTTCTACCAGCTATTAAGATTGGTATTTCCTTTATGTCATATTTTTTCAAAATATTATATTGATTTTTAAGCCACTCTTAGGCATTTAAAATATTCGATTTTTTTACATTTTTTTTTTATAATCGGTGATAAAAAAAATTTGGCTCGTACAAAATACTTGAAAATTTAATAGAAGATTCCACAGAAGTAGTTCTTAAAGTCATTCAAAAATTATTATAATCCATAGGCACAATTTTTTTTATAAGCGTTTGAACAGCGAATATTGACATAAAATTACATGTAAAATATAATATAATGTAGAATGTTCTAGACTGACAAACTATATCGCTGTATGCAACTGCCAACCCATCCTAATTGAAAAATATATTTATCGTTTCAAAATAAAATATACTTTTTACAATGTTTATAAATAACAATGTATTATATCCTAGACAAACATATGAACTCCGTTCAGAATCGTTATTCGTATACAATGATATCTATTGTTACGGCTACATTATGCAAGCCTAACACTCCTCAGTTTTTTAGCCAAATAGGCATAAATATAATTCAAATAATTGTACGACAGGGGGAGACAGCTCACGACGTCAACGGTAAATATTAATGCGTATAACTACAGTTGACATATAACCATCTTAACGCGAGTAACTTAAAATCTTATCAATACTAAATACGTCGTGTGTGTCATCTCCGCCTGTCATTCGGACCATCATTGTTCAACGCTGTGGTCCAATAATCAGGTGTATATATTTTATTTACTATATTTATATTTAAGACAATAAACATCATTGTGTTGCTCATATGGTAATTATATATTTTACGAGATTGACGAGCCCTTGGAGTCCCGCAACAGGGCTTTAAATATTAATCAGGGAACTTTAGAGTATTTAGTGCAGAGATAGTCTAGCCAGCTATATCGTAAAGATTCCACTAGATAACTCTATCGGCGGACATTCGTATTCGCTAACGATTTAAGTTTCATACTTTTGTATGAAAAACTTTTTGTATTTTTCATTACTTCACTATCATTGCATTCAAATTTAACAAATCCATTATAATAATGACCTATCCTATAAGCGAGGTGCACTCCACCCCTAACTGTACAGCAGAGCGAAGCCCATCCGGTTCTTTTTTATTTTTATTTTGACTACAAGCTGTTATTAGTACTTGTTCGAACGCGGATGGGCTCCCGTCGGTTCGTCTGCGTCGCCGGGGATTTTCCGAGTCTCACACGATCGGTGTGGGATGTCCGCGGCGAATCCTTCCCCTTTTGCAGCGTACGTGCCACCTATGTGCTGGAAACCGGTCGAAGTTTATGGGCCTTTTCGGCCGATCGTCGCCGGTCTTTTTTTTCTGTCTTTTGCCAACGGCCGAACGAGGCGCAACTGCTTGATCGCCAGTTCGCCCCGTGTTCGGTGTTTTGCTGTTTTGTGTGCAGAAGTGTCGTAAGTCCCGAGATAGTCGGGGCCTGACTTTGTGCTACACACCGGTGCCTTTATGCGCCTTAGTCTGCTATCCTGGACCTTTACATCCACGTCAACAGTTTGTCGCCGTACCAGCTTGGATGCCACGTGATTGATCGCTCCCGTCGTTCAGGTTTCATTTACGAATATACTTCTAATTGTAATTTTGGTTGACATAGTCTGTGGACTTTTCACATTAGTTGTCAATTAATTATTGTATTCAATTATATATGTGTATATTGGGCGCCCTGTTATTTATTTAAACTTAATATTGTCAGTATTTTTTATATTATAATCCAATCATGGGACTTTGTGCCTAGCTCTTACATTGGTGTATAACTTTATTATTATTATTATAATTATTATAAGTTGGTCACCTTCGCCTAATACCTGCGCAAGTTGCGGCATTCAACTGCACTTATCGCAAGATTTGTCGCAGCGCCAACAGTACTTGAGGGTATGTAACAATTGTTACATAATTATATATAATATGTATTATATATATATATATATATATATATATATATATATATATATATATATATATATATATATATATATATATATATTGCTATTATATATACTTGTATTATATATATTGCTAAGTGGACATTATGAGCTAACTGGGTCATATATCACATATATATAATATTGTAAATCCGATGACTAAAGCCGAATATGTAAGACACAGTTAGTTCGGCCACGACGTCCATCCGAGATAGCCGAACTCCGTAAGACCATTCTTATAAGGTATTTTACGTATTAAACTATTAATAATTATCTGAACCAATCTACATTTATTTCTAATATTAAGATCCTGAATTTCTGCTCCCAAAGCTACGGTTAAATATATTCAAAGGGACCAGAAAACCCTCCCTGAATATCATATATCTAACTGGTCACCCCCGACCACGTTACATATTGGTGGAGGCGCCGTAACTTTTTGGAATACAAATATTTGAGTTTGGTTCAGATTTTTACTTAAAATTAGTTGTTAAGTTATTTTAGGTATGTGTGGTTTTAATAAAAATATATGAGAGTTAATTGAGGAAAATTCATGAGATTTATGTATTGAAGATAATAGAGTAGGGAAATCAAAGAGTAAAAGTGTAGTCTAATTGTGAATTTATTAAGTTGGTATATTGAGAATTTATGAATTTTTATGTATTGAAGATAATAGTGTAGGGAAATCAAAGTGTAAAAGTGTAGTCTTATTGTGAATTTATTAAGTTGTTATATCGAGAATTTATGAATTTTTATGTATTGAAGATAATAGAGTAGGGAAATCAAAGAGTAAAAGTGTAGTCTTATTGTGAATTATAATATTAGTATATTTGAAAATTAGAAACTACAAAATGAAATTATGTATTATAATTCATTATGATACATATATACAGGGCCGGATCTTAACTTTTTAACACCCGGGGAAAATTAAAAATATACGCCCTTTTCAAGAAATTTCAGAAAAATTACCAGAATCATTATTATTTTTTTTTATGAAAAATCAAACATACTCATATACATGTAGTAGTGTGAGCACCAACCATTTATAAAGCCGTTTGTATACACTGGACCAATAAATTATTTATAAAAAATTATTTGAACAATTTTAGCTTAAAAATCAAAACAAATTAGTTTTTATATAATCAACTAATCATGTAATACTTTTAGAAGCACTTCTTAATAGTGTATTAAAGTTAAAATCTAATGTTAATTTTTCTAAGTTTCAGATTTAGAAAAAATAATATTGATAATAATAACATTTATAAATTATTTATTAACAAATCTAAATTATTTATTGCTTACTTTTAAGTTTTAACATAAAAAGCTTTATGTAAATGAAACAATATTTATACATTTTCAATTTTTGTTATTGTTACACTCAAAACTTTATAATTACTACATGTCTACATATCATGTATCTACTTAGGTAAGGAAAAACTACAATTAAAGAAAAATATAACTAAGTACTGAAAATTAAAATAGTATAATGATTACCTATAACTTATGTATTAAATGTATAATATACTAAAATATATTATTCTAAATTTTCCAAATTTACAAAATGTTAAACTTAATATTTAAAACTTTATTTTTCTGGCTTTGATCGTAGAAAAATTATCAATAACTGAATCAAAATCAACTGTCTTTGTGATCTCTTTTTCGATTGACAGAAGTGACAAGTTAGTGAGTCTGTTTTGGTTCATCGTGGATCGTAAATACGTTTTTATTAATTTGAGTTTACTAAAACTTCGTTCACACGATGCGGTTGTACAGGGCAATGTTAGATACAAACGAATAGCAATACAAATATTTGGGAATATGTTAGTCATTGAGTACTCGTGTATTAACTCCAGAATGTTTAATGGAGTTTGATTTTTAAGGTCAGGTAACATACCTAATGCAAGGTTTTTAAAGTTAATTATTTCCGAGGTAAAGTCTGAAGGTGTTAAATCGTTATTATATTTTATGGCTAGGTCAGCAGCAGCTTTAATTAAATAATTTGAATCTCTTTCAACGAGGTCAGCTCCATTTAAAAATCCAAAGTCAGAAGATACTTGATTAAGCTTTTCAAATCTCCAGTTCATATTCATAGTTAATACATCACAAACATTTTTTAAATTAATAATACAAGTTTTTTTTGAAGTCGCATTCCAGTCGTCTGTAGATTCTTCAAGATCCAATAGTTTTACTCGTTTTATTCATTTTTGAGGAAAAACAGTTTCAATACCCATTTTTTTAGTTAATTCTTCAGCACTTTGAAATAATGTTTCAAGTCTGTTATTTCGCAAATTGGTGATTTCATTAATTAATCCTTTAATTAGATTTGCAGCTTTATTTATTGTTAATGATTTCGCTTGTAGACAAACATTAACGCGATCAATGCTTGAAAGGATAGCATTCCAAATAGATAACAAGCAAATAAATTCATAGTCAATGAATAATAGTAAGGTTTTAGCCAAAAATATTGATTCAGCATTACCTTTTTCAATTATATTATTAAGGGCATTTTTTACTTCAGGTAGTTGTGTAAAAATCGCTTTTATAGCTACAGATTTAGAAGACCATCTTGTATCAGAAAATGGTTTAAGTGTGAGTTTCAATGCTTTCAATTCTTCCCAACGAGAAGGTGAACCCGAAAAAAAATTGAATAATTGTTGAATCTTGCCAAAAAAGTTTTTCATTTGAACATTTGATGATGCAGCGTTGACACCAGCCAAATTTAAACTATGAGCAGTACATGGTATGAAAGTAGCCAAACTATTTTTTTCCATAATTTTTGATTGCACACCTTTATATTTCCCTTCCATATTTGCTCCATTGTCGTAAGCTTGGCCTCTGCAATTTTGTATATTTAAATCATCATCAGATAACTGAGTTAATATTTCACTTGCTAAGCCTTTTCCAGTTTTTTCATGTGATAAAATAAATCCTAAAAAACTTTCTTCTATACAAACTTTCCCATTAGAAATTTTTACATATCGGATAATTTGACTCATTTGTTCCTTTTTGGAAACATCAGGTGTGCAATCGAACATAATAGTAAAATATTTTGCAGACTTGATTTGATATATTATTTTTTCTCTGACCTTTTTAGATAGTAAAGAAATAAATTCATCTTGAATGTGATGAGAAAAATAAGATACAGAGCCTTTCCTATGGGATTCAATATGTTGCCTTAATACTCCATCAGATTTACTTATTAAGCTAATGAGATTTAAAAAATGCCCCGCTGCTGGATTACCTATTTCTTCAGAATTTCCTCTTAAGGCTAGATTATTATTTGCACAATAAAGTAACACATCTAATATTATTTTTAAAACATGTCGCCACTTTTCTTGTTCTGATTTTATTTCTTTCTGTAAGGTGTCATCAATACCCCCTCCTTTCATTACTTTATTTTCAAGCATTTTCCATTTTAAAAAATGTATTATGTGGTCTTGAGAATCTTCATGTTCTTTTAAGCGCTCCATTTTTTTCCAAGACGAAAAACCTCTTTTGGGATCACTTAAAGCAGTAAATTGTTTACCAAATAATAGACAACAAAAGCAAAAAATTGCGTCATTTGGTTGAGAATACATCATCCATGATCTTTCAACACTTTCTCCATTAGGTAATTTTTTGTAAAACCAATGGTTTTTAAAAGGCTTATGTTCCATTTTTCCACGATCTGGGCCATGTTGAACAAGTATGCATCTTAACTTGTCATTTATAGTTGGCCACGATTGAGGATTATTAAATATTATTTCAGGAGGTTTTAACACATTTATTTCTTCATCAACAAGTGATTGTTTCTCAACTATACCATGTGATAAATCATGATCAACTAAAATATTTTCTTCCAACTCTACAGGTATTCCTTGAAAACTCAATTCATTGGTATTCGATGTTCGTTCAACTTGACTACAACCACTATCAATTTCAATTTGAATACTTTCATTTATTTTTTGAATTTCAGAAGCCCCATCGTCTAATGAATTGATTTTGTTTTTAACGTTGAACCATTTACTTTTAGATTTCTCCCATTGTGCTGCTAGTTCTTGAGCTTCTGCTTCTTTTTGTTTCTTTTTATTTCGGAAATAGGAACCTGGTGGTCTTTTTGACATTTTGAGCTTTAAAAATAAATAAGATGAAGAAAGAAGTTTAATAAAAAAAACCTATCCAAATCAAATATATGAAACTAAACAAAAAAGCTCAAACAAAACAGAGGAGAAAGTACACCTATCAAAAATATCTCTATGAATCTTAGAATTTAAGAAACAAAATAAACAAACATGTTCAATGGGACCCATTATCTTCTTAAATAATAAATAAAAATAAAAAATAAGATAAATTAACCCTTAAATGCATATAGTTGCATTTATGCAACGTTTTGAATTTTTATGACTACTGATACGTTGTTTAAGGTTATACCATTGTATTCTTTAAGTAATTATGATTCTGATATCTATTGAACATATGTTATATGAAGAGTTGGCTATTTCTCTTTGTCAAATGGGAGAATTAGTGCTCCCTAAAAGAGGTAGACCACTCAGAGAAGAAAATTTAGGTAATATAACAGATAGAAAAAGACAACGCAACATTAACACCACACCTTTAAATATAAGATATGATGGTGTTCAGCATTTACCTGAGTGGTCTCAAAGTAGGCAAAAATGTAAATACCCAGATTGTAAAGGCATAACATACATCAGCTGTGTTAAATGTAATAAGGCTTTATGTTTCACTAGAAATAGTAACTGTTTCAAAATAAAATTTCACATGAAATAGACTGATTTCAGGAGTTTGGACATTTTTGTTATTATTATACCAAAGATTGGTTTTTATATTATTATTTTATTTGAATACATAATGATTGGTTTTAAAATTGTTTTTTACTTATAATATTATATACATTTAAAAAGAGTGGTTGTCATTATATTATTCTCTTTAACATTCATTGTTTATGCAGTGGTTATTTACCAAATTATTAAATTTAAAAACCAAAGACTGGTACTTTTGATTTTGAATTGTTATACATACCTCCTATGATATAGTATGATGTTTTTGTTTTTAGTTTTTATATATAAAATGTTTTAAAGTTTAAAAAAAAATGAAATTTGGACTACTTATTTGTAGTTAGCAAAAATATTAAAAATTAAATTTCATATTTATTTAGGTAATTCAAAATAAATGTTCCAGTTGGTGCACTGTGCACATATAGTTGCATTTGTGCAACGGACTTAAAAGTTGTACTTTTCAGGGTTGTGTTTCAAGTTAGAATTTTTTAACAATTTTTACAAACTCATCATACTTAAATTAGTTAAAAACTTTTTTTCAATAGAAAAAAAAGACATGCAATTATGGGTTGTTTCCTTTTAATTGATTTTATTATATGATTGATATGTAAAACATGATAATTAATAACCGATCTGACTTAAGCTAAACATCAATAGGATAGTATTTTTGTTTTAATTATGACGTAGTACTTTTGTACTATAAAGTTTATTAAGAAAATAAATAGTATTTAAATAGGTAGTAAATACAAATAACAATGTATTTGGTGTAGGTAGTCTGTAACAATGCTTAATTTTGTTTTTTTTCATTTATCTAGTGGCTATAGTAATATTTATAAAAATGTTCAGTTTGTAAAAAGGCATTGTTAAATATAAAGACTTTTATAAACCTACAAATATTTAAAAAATAATCTAAAACAACTAATCAGTAGTAAGTAACATTTTATGTTCTATTTAAAAAAGTATATAACTGTTGATTAAAAATTACATAACAATGAATTACAATTAATGAATTAATGAAGCCATATTTAAGATTAAATTTTAAATAACTATTAACATAATTCATAAAAAAGATGTACCTATATAATTTATTAATATGTATTTATATTATATATTTATATACAAGAAAACAATGTAATTTACCTTACTTTATTATATCACTTATTGGAGAGTAAATCTACACATCGAAAAATAAAATAAAAATTACAAAAAAAGTTTGCCCTGCGGTCTGCGACTTAATAAAATTCCATAACAAATACCTACTAGATATTCACAAAATACGTTCTTAACAAAAAAAACTATTGACTACATGTCTACATACAGATTACTAAAACTAGTAATATTGTTAATTTTGGTTGTACTAATCTGAGTAGGTACTAATGACCATAGATTAGTATATGATACTAATGACTGAGCACTGACGTCTTTTAACTGTAGCGGTGTCAAAATTAAAATGGAATCCAGCTCAAATGTATAAAATTAACTGATTATATAAACTAATACAGGCTATATTATTAGTATAACACATTAACACGGACACACGAATCGATGAATCACAATACAATGATAATAACATCAAATTCAACAATATCTTAATTTCCCACTTATTTGAACAATATTTAATTTTAGATCTGCAGCGACAGTCAATCCCGCTGACAGTCGCAGACGGGTATTTCCACTGCAATACGTACCTATTAGTCCATTTTAAAATAATATTGTTATTACTTGTTAAAATTAAAAATAAAAATAATACTATTTTATTCGCATAACTATTATTACAAATTTCTATTAAATTATTATTTTGTAGTTATGACTTTTGTTTCAAAGTCCATTTTAAATTTAAAACCTTTAAAATACGCCAACGAAAATTATGCGCCCGGGGATAAATCCCCGACTTCCCCCCCCTAGATCCGGCCCTGCATATATATATATATATTGTTATTTATTTAAGTTAAACAATCTATACAAATTATGCATAATAAGCTTAAATGTTAACAAAATTAAGGTTACAGCCAGAAGACATTAAGGAGAAGCCGCCCACTGGTGACACTCTAGAGATTTTTTGATATATTTAATGGGAAAAAGAACCGGATGGGCCTCGCTCTGCTGTACAGTTAGGGGTGGAGTGCACCTCGCTTATAGGATAGGTCATTATTATAATGGATTTGTTAAATTTGAATGCAATGATAGATATCATTGTATACGAATAACGATTCTGAACGGAGTTCATATGTCAGTCTAGAATATAATACAATGTTATTTATAAATATTATATAAGTATATTTTATTTTTAAACGAAAAATTTAGAAAAACCGAAAATTAAAATTGTCTATAAATAAGTCACAATATGTCAAAATACTTTGAAATTTTAACCATGTATAGAAAACGTCAATATAAAGATTTAATGATAGTTTCAAGTTGTTGCGGTTTTTCGTTTTTGAGTTAGGGCATTTTAAAAAAACCGATATCATTTGTCAGTCTAGAACATTCTACATTATATTATATTTTACATGTAATTTTATGTCAATATTCGATGTTCAAACGCTTATAAAAAAAAATTGTGCCTATGGATTTTAATAATTTTTGAATGACATTAAGAACTACTTCTGTGGAATCTACGATTAAATTTTCAAGTATTTTGTAGAAGCCAAATTTTTTTTATCACCGATTATAAAAATAAAATGTAAAAAAATCGAATATTTTAAATGACTATAAGTGGCTTAAAAATCAATATAATATTTTGAAAAAAATATTGCATAAAAGAAATACCAATCTTAACAGCTGGTAGAAATTTCAAAAATCTGCGACTTATACTTTTTGAATTATAACAAATATTTAAAATCGTCTGAGAATAAATCGTTATTTTATGCAATTTCGTAAATATTTAAATTTCAAACAGTCATACAATTTTTTCCTCTTAGTCCGGTAGAAATTTTTTTAAAGATTTTTGAAGAGTAGCTCATAGATAACCTAGTGT